>OMNZ01027270.1:0-24531 GCA_900303255.1 Lesueurigobius sanzi | reverse complement strand
GCTTGAGTTGTTTTGTAAAGAGGAATGGGCCAAACTTTCTGTCTCTAGATGTGCAAATCTTGTAGAGTCATACCCCAAAAGACTTGCTGCTGTTATTGCAGCAAAAGGGGGTTCCACAAAGTATTAACTCATGCTGTATGAATACTTGTGCATGCCCAACTTTTCGGTTTTCTATTTTTTGAAAAATAACAGAATCATGTATCATTTTGCTTTCACTTCACAGTTGTCTGTTACTTGTGTGTGAACTTTCAGTAAAAAAATCAAAATAAAATATTTATGTTTATGGTTGTAAACATGACAAAATGTGCAAAAGTTCAAGGTGTATTAGTACTTACGAGAGGCACTGTATGTGCTGACAGAGAAGACATTAGACTTCGTGACAGTTTTTGTTTCATGTGGATTGGCCCCGGAATGACAGAGAAATTAGCAATAAACCAAGACTAGAAATCTGCATTTTGACAGATGCCCCCCCCCAAAAAAGAGCACCTCACTCTTCTATTCTGAAAAACGATTGCTTTCAGGGAATGTTTCAAATGTGCAATCTTTAAAATAAAGATCACAATTCAACATTTTCCCCAAATCTGCTCAGCCCTCTCACACTAAAAACATCCTCTTTTAGATGTTTTGGATTCTAACATTTTTTTTTTTAACAACGGCCTTAAGAACATAGTACATTATCCACCCACCACTACAAGCAAAATCCCATTCTGTGTGAACCAGAACAGCAGATAAAGCAAACCTGATGTTTACCTGCAGGGCACTCTCTCATGCCAGACCGGATTCGATTTGCAAACCGTTTACCACCACCTGTCTGGCGCACCAAACAGCATGCACGTCCCGCTATGTGCACGCCTGATTTCTCCTCCACTTTTAATGGCACCACTCTCTTTCTGCTTGGCATATTCGCTTCATGAGTATCTGCCTCCACTTGGCCACGCGCCTGGAGGATAAGACGGCAATTATTTTCTCACATTGATGATTTGGATAGATTACATAAATCCATATCTAATCTGCGCGATACGTTATGGGTCCTTCAATGTTGTTTTTTTTCTCTCCTTGTTTTCTTAAAGCCTTTGACAGTAGGTGGCTCTGATAATACGAAAATTGAGACCATTTGTCGCCTTTTTGGCAGGGATGTACTTTAAATATTGGCGACTGGATTGGGTTGATTGAGTTGAGGACATTTGGCTTCTATCTTCAGAAGCTTCTTCTCGCTCTTGTAGTCAAATGTCATAAAGTTTGACATTTGACCACAGGAGCGAGACGAAGCTTCTTTCTTCAATATTCTTCTATATTTCTATCTGCAGAATCGTTTTTGCCAGTGATGGTATTTATTTATGGGTTTTTATTCTATTTTTTTCAAAGAGACAACTCATTATCTAAGATCTGATCGCTAAAAGACCCACCTTTTTATTCAAATTATGCAAAATTATGATTTTCACTCTTTGAAATACATGTATGTGAATACAATTTGTGTCACAATTAAAACAAATAGAGGCTACAGCTTTCTGCAACACAATTATTAGTGCAAAACCTTAAACAATTTTAGCCCGGATGAAGACCTAGTTGGGTCGAAACATGTTGGCTAGGCCATCTAAATAAAGGCCTTTTAACTACTTTCCTCGTGCTGCTCATATTTTACTGGAGTGCCTAGATCTGCAGTTTTTTATGGTAAACTTTGATTGCTTTTGTTCCAAGAGCACCCTGTATTATTTCTTCTACACCTGAACATTATCGAGCAACCAGCCACCCTCTGAGTGTTAAACCTTAAGCTGATTGTTCAGTTTGTTCAGGGTAAATCTGTGTAAAATTGACTGAAATGAAGATCCGGCTTTTTTCACAATCAAGATCTGGTTCGACTCCTTCACTTTAAAGAGCCGTGCAATGTTCAGATTCTTCACACTCTTCTGGTCAAATGTTTGAGCAAAACATTCTCAACTCAGTCGTTCATTAAAGTACATGTGGTCTTCTCATGTTAATATTTTAAGATTTCTTTATAATCAGACCAATGTGGTTTTCACACCAGTTTTGACAGCTCACTTCCTGCAGTCCTCCCCTGAGTGGTCATGTGAATTTGCTGTGTGTCTTTGTGACTTGTGAGCTGATTTACACAGGTTCTGACAACAGCGCCATCTGCCATCTGATTTTTTTCACTGCAGCAACCCAGGTGTGCCCGAGCAAAAAAGCCCCCTCATCCCGGTTCACTGTCCCAGGGGCATGTCTTTGAACTTCAATTGGCTCCTTTATCCAGTGCTGGTGTTTGTTGTCCTCAGTCCTCAGCTCCATCCCATTCCATGTGTTTTTTTCCTTTTACAATGATCCGAGATTGTGGATTTTAGTTGTTGTTCAGCTTTTTGTTTAGTTGCCCATGTGCACGCCCTTGCAATTTCTTTTTTATTGTCCTTTTTCCAAATACTGAAAACCCAGAGGTATATTCTGATGCATGACCTACATGTGATTTCATATACTGTATGCTTTTGCATGCGATATGTGCATGCTGTTTGGTTCTGAGGAAGACTGCAGGAAGGAGACTGGCAAAACAGACAGGTATGAACTGGTCTGCTAAAGAATAAATCTTAAAATCTTCGCTCGATCAACCCAGTACAGTTGGCGATATTTAAGCCATTGTTATTTCTTTGGATCTAAGATTGGGTTTGGCGTCCCTCAGTGGACTGTGTTCACAACTGTTTTGCTGTTAAAGGTGCATTGTGTTTATGTGGAAAAGAAAACTTGGTATTAGGGCATTTTTGACCTTTTAGTGACCTAGTGGCTGCATGGGTGATAAGCCATGCATCTTTACTTTCCATCACAGCGGCCTTTACGATGCTCCAGGGTAAAAAATATATATAGGGTTTTTGGTAGGTGTTCTCGGCTGATGGAGCCATCTCCATGGTAACACAGTGAAAACTTACCAGAGCCCCTAAAGAAAATTGATCCTGAAGCATCATAAACGCTGCTAGATGGGAAGAAAAGGTGCCATTCTAACCACCCATGCAAGCAGTGGTCAAATACGCATTAATGTCAAGCTCCACAATGCACCTTTAATGGCCACATGATTAAATAACAATGATCTGGACAGTGCCTACTCAATTGTTTACATGGGGTATAGTCAGGGCGGTCAACAGACCTGCTATAGCCCAGGGCAAGAAGGATTCACATGGGCTCCCTTCCCCATTTTCTATTATTTAATTTAAATTGGCTCATTCATGGCCCCCTACTGGTATTGGGGCACAGGGAAACTGACCAGGTTGTCCCCTGTTGGCGGCCCTGGATAGAATTGGCAATTACATAACGTAACGGATGGACAAGGACTAGTATAATTACAACTTGATTACAACACTGCTTTTGGAAACTCCAAATACATGACTAATAAAAATACCTAAAGGAATTTGATGAAGACATTTTTAATCAGCTATCCCAGAGCCAGAAAAGAGCAGACAAATCTAGTCTCAATCTGCCTGATAGGTGGGTTTGAAGTCTTTATTTATTTCCGTGTTGGTGGTTTGCAGCAGATGGTTGCTATAACGGCTCTGAGTCCCAAAGCTGGTTGCTTCCTGAAGCTCAGGGAATAATGGGATTGGTTAAAGAGAAGCACAAATGACCCTTTAATTAACTCTGACGACCATCACGGCGCAGTTTTAATCAAAGTTGTGCTATCTTTGGTTTTGTGGAGGCGCTGGGAACAAGGGACTGTCCTGGGAGAGGCTGAGGTCTGCAGCTATTAGCAGAGGTGGGTGGAGCTGTATTGTCAAAACAGTTGCTGCAGGATGGCGCCTCCAAAGACTTCAACAATTGTGTTAAAATACCCTATATGCAAATGATTACATTTTTCATTAGACTTGTCATTGTGTTTTAAAATCAAGATTCATTTGAGAGGGCACTTTTTTTTAGTGATCATTCCTTTATTGTGTGTAATTATCATATACTTGTACATTATATTTACAAAGTTTTGTGTTTTTTTTTTCCAACACCCTGCCCAGTGATCTGGAGAGAGAGAGAGAGAGAGAGAAAGCAAGACGGGGAAGAGAAAGGCGATAGAGAGAGAGGAAAGAAGAGACAGAGGGTTAGACACAGAAAAAGGACAGACCAGACAAAAACTAAACAAAAATCTAACAATAATATTAACTAATAATAACACAAAGCCATCAGGAATAATGACAACAACAGCGAAGAGAACACCAGCAACAGATACATATCATCAAAAAAATCATCACAATTATCATCTTATTTGTTTATTTGATTGGGACAATGCATGCTATATTTATTTTAGTATAATTTAGTACCTGTTTGCAAACTTACTATCTGTCTATCTATGCTAATGATTAATGATTTTTTTCAGTCTTCAGATGACAATATACTACCTAAATAATTGCAGCCTTTTTCTATTTTGCTTGAGATTTATGGGTTTTATGCAGAAAAGAAAGAGTGCGTATTTGACCTTTCAGTGACCCAGTGGATGTACTGTATTAGATGGCATCTTTACTTCCCATCACAGCGGCCTCTATCGCGCTCCAGGATCATTTTTTTAGGGTCAATGCGATACCATGGAGATGTTTCCATCAGCACAGAAAAAAAGTCACTAACAGGTCAAATATGCACTAATATCAAGTTTGCATGAAAAGTTCCACAATGCACCTTCAACTTTTGCCTATATGAATGGTGGACAAGTTGAAATTATTTATAAATGATTATCCGTTACTGTGATTACAAAATTATTTGGCAAAAATACGCCTGTTGCCCGTCCTGATCTAGCTTTGATTGGCTCACACACACACCTTCATACCTTCATTGTCGATATTTGAACATTTCTACTCCATTGGAAAGATCCTGGACCTACCCATATTCATACAGTACTATACTCTCAGAGCGATTTGTAAGGCTGAGTAACTTGTACATGATGTGATCTATTATTATAGACCAACTGTTTAACCAAATGTTGAAGCCTGCTGAACAACTTTTCAAATCTTCTCTCCGTCTGCACACTATTTCACATTTTTTAAGTAGATAGACTCTCAATATCGTCTTCCTTTGACCCAAACAAACTATAAAAGCATGCATGCAATCTCTCTTTTTTTTTAAGATTACACTTACAAGAATGACATACAGTTGTGAAACATGCGTCAAAGCTGTTTTCTCAGCGTGTAATTTTTAGATCTAAATGTTGTCACCTACCAGCTTTTCTTGTATTTCTCATCCTGTTCATAGAGCCATGCTGCTTTTGAGTACAAACCAAGTATTTAATCTATACCAAGATGTTTATAGCCTTGAATATACTGTGAATAAAGGTCCAAGAGGCTGGAGAGTACACCCTCATGAAATGTGCCGTTTGTTGCGTGTCCCTGACAGACCATTTGGGAGCAAGTTCATGCATTTGCCCCAGCATAACCACAGGAGCTGGGATCAAACCAGAACAAGCATACTGCCGCCCCCGATTGTATTAGAATAGTTTGAGAAAAATAACAGGAAATACACTTTTTTTTTTCACCGAATCATTTTGGTTAAACAGTTATTAACAATAATGTGAGTTTAGGACACTTTAAAAAAAAAATGTCATAGCCAACATGGTGAAAAGTACCCTCTTAGTTCATTTTTTCTGAAAGTGAATACACTGAACTTTATGACAGATTTTGTTTAACTTATAAATTAGAGGATACCAAAAAAACGCTGCTTAAAAGGCTAATTCTATAGAACTGTCCTATTAGGCTAATAGGTCAGACATCTGCAGCCTACGGTTATAGAGTCACATGTGGCTTTTTACACCTTAGACTTACACAGACTTGATTGATCCACAAGGGAAATTGCGTTGTCACAGTAGCTCAAATAGTAATCTATCTAAATAAACAATAACAACAAAAAAGAATACAATGTGAATAAAGAATCAAAATATAGGTGCTCTGCCTATTACACATATCTGGGAATATGCATTTACACGTATAAAATGCAAGATAAAATATTAAAAAAAAAAAATAGAATGACAGGTAGGTACACCTGCTCTTGTGGCTTTTTCCACCTGCCTGTGCTACTATTTAGGCTAGTTAATCAACTGTATCTACAGTCGGTGGTCTGGGTGGTTTAGTCCAAGTCACTCCTCTTAATTTGAGCTAGTCAAAACCAGCATTGAAGCATGTCTAAACCAGAAGTAGATCAAGACTAAACCAGGTCTAAACTTGGGCTTGGCCAGGTCTAAACCAGGTCTAAACCTGGGCGACAGTGGCTCAGATGGCATGGGCCCTCTAGTTACAGAGTGGTGCAGGTGCAGATGTGTTCACCCACTGCCTGTATGGGTGTATGTGAGTGGTTGAGTGGATGGCTCAGATTGGCAGCCTCAGTTCCGTCTGGCTACACCCGGGCAGCTGTGGCTACATTAGAAGCTAGCCACCACCGGGTATGGAGTGAATAATGACTGCAGTGTAGCGCTTTGACAAATGTGTGACACAGGCTTGTAAATTGCAATACAACTTATACAACTATATAAACATCTCAAGCAGGACTAAATAAATGCAAACTATTCCATTCTGTCATCATTATAATTAATTCATAATTTTAGCCTATTATAAAACTAATTCTTGTCTATTTTTTCACATAGAAGACTTGATGAAAAGTAATCTAATAGGCCTATACAGGAACATGTGATAAAAGCTGATTGCTTTTACTTGGAAATCCACAGCTTGTTTTTTCCCTCGCTTATTTTTAGAGGCTGAAAAGATGGTGATGGTGGCTGCATCGGCAAAAGGCAGAGTGCAGGTGAGATGCTCTCAAATCTTATTATAGAACCGTGATTTGATGTTAAGACCCATCACTTTTCTCTCCTCTCAGTGGAAAGCGAGTAACCTGGCAGCGCTTGATCCAGGTACGACTCCACCACCTAGCGGTAAACATCTCCAAAGTCTGCGCGCTCAATCTACCCTAGACCTGTTGCGTTTACGTCCCTGCAGTATATGTTACTTTTCTTCCAAACATTGTGGTGTAATTACCTTTCAATCAATCTGGGGAGGGGAGAAAAAGATAAAAGAGAGTCCCCCACCAACGCACACGCCCCGTCCCCCATTCGCGTCTGTTTGTGTTCGTCTTCTCCGTGTGCCACACGCTCCTCTGGCTCCCAGCCACTTATCGGTATTTATAGCCATGCAGCGGTAAAACCATCGCTCCTGAAGGAATCCTCGCACCTCAAAAACCACTTAGAGCTGAGATTGGCCAGCCGCCTTACCGTAAAGACTCTTGGCCATGAAGAAGAGCGCGACGTCTCGAGGTAAAGTCCCTTTTTTTTCTCTTTCTCCGATTTGCTAATTGTTATGTTTTTGCATTTTACGCACGCTTCACTTTTCCGCCTCCAGATTACATTTTGATGTCTATTCTTGGAGGGTGCGCGTTTTTTTTTCTCCTGTGTCAAAACTCTGGAAGAAAAGGGTTCCCAATTAGCCATACCTGTTAAGTGGTTACTTAATATATTAGTGAAAGCCTCGGCGACCCGGAGCTGACGTGCACAAATGAGTCGAAAAGGCGGGCAGCCAGTTGTTTCCACAGACTCTGGACTAATTAAAGCGCGCAGCAAGGGACTCGTTTGGATTTGAAAATCTACATAAGTGAGTGATTTTTTTTCTTCTTTTTTTTTTAATTCAAAGATTTTACGCCACCGTCAGCCGTGGCGTTATATAAATAGGGTTTTAAGTTCAGTGATCAATTTCTCAGAACAATTTGAAGATGCGCCCTCCAGGTAAACAAGACACTGATCCAACAGCTGTGACATTTTATTCAATATGCGCTGAAGCTAGGGCAGACGTGTTTGGATCACCACCCAAAAGTAGATCAAAATGACTCATAGGCTATTTGGAATTTGACTGTAGCTTATCATAGTTTCTCAGGCTGCATGATACACGAACATTGAGATTGCGAATGTTCAGTATTTTTTACAAGAGTACATTTATTTAAATGCATACAAAAATAAGCAATCCCAAGATCGTCAAACAAATTATATATATATAAAAAAAACTCAATCCAAGACCAAAATGAAACTAAATCAGAATTGTTGGACTTTTGCACATTTTTAAAGTTACCATGTGTTTTTATGTGGATCAGATGGACTCCTCAGTGATTTTAACTTTATACTTTATGCCTATTGCATGACCGACTTTTGCAATAACAATAATTTTCCAATGCATTGTTAACCCTTGTTTATAGGTTACATAAAAAGTGCAATATTCTTTTTCCTAAGAACATTTTGGACAAGCCTTGTAAATGCCCCACAGCATCTGTGTTGACTCATTCTGCCTATTGCACCTGGATAGTTTGTTGCCAATTGGATCATTATAATACACTACCACAGTGCATGCAGCCCTAGTTGTTACGACCAGCTGCTGTGTGTGGAATAATTGAACCCTTGTGTGTGTGTACCAGTAGTATCTGTACAGAAGGCTTCAATTTAGCTGTGCTACACTACTACTGAATACTGGCAATGTGCAACATAACAGGAATTCTAAGATATCTGGCTTTGTTGACCATACCTGTGTGAAGAAATGTCCAGCGGTATTCATTTAATGGTCACACCGGCTGAGAGCACTGTTTTAGACCTCTACAAACATGTTCTGGAATCTGTGGCCCCATGCACGAACCTGATGTACCACAAATACTTGAATACTTGAATACATTATTAACACAACGTTACTTTTAATCTCAATCCTGTGGCCCCATGCATAAACCTGATATACTATATGAATGTTAATCTGACAAAATTGAGATTAAAAGTAACGCTGTATTCATTTTTGCAATGTATTCAAGTATGAGTATTTGTGGTATATCAGGTTCATGCATGGTGCCACAGAAATGCATGTTATTATTTCTGTATCAGGTTAGCAGGTCATATTTGTCATTAATCTCTCAAATGTTAAAGCCACAACTACCAAAATAGAATTCTGTTAGTTAGGGGACTTCCTTTTCCTCATTTAGGCATACTCCACTCCAGTTCAGGTTCCTGTCCTACCAATTTAATTGATTTTTATAGCTGTCCTGTTAAATATTTGCTTCATTATGAAGATTACTTGAATCAAAATTTTGGCTCTTGGTTTGCTTGGAATATGTTGCATTTTTGCTCTCCCTCCTTATTGGACCTGAAAGCCCCTCCTCGCTCAGAGAGGAAAACTCCTCTCATTGGTAAAAGTTATACCAATGGGATTTGACCTGGACTAAACCCACCTACTATAGATACAATAGATACTGTAGATTAACTAGCCTAAATAGTAAAAAAGAAGGGGAAAAAAGCCACAAGAGCAGGTGCAAAAAGCTAACCTCGTGTGTGCCAGTCTGATATGCGTAGCTCTCTGATTTGAGTTCTACACATTATCAATCTGGGAAGGCTCTCGTCCAATCCACTTGTGAAAGGGAGGGACCGTCACAGCAATACTTCAAGATAATTGGGTGAAACACCCATTAGTACCTGCCCTATCATACTTTTGTAGATTCCAGTTGGAGAAAAGCACAAACGTCCCTTTGCTTTTCCCTTTTCAAAGTAGAAATAGTAGCATTTCAGCTAAAATAGAGTCAATTGCTGCATCAAAAAGTAAGTCCTCAGACACAGCCATGTTTGTTATTCTTCGCATTTGGTGCTACGTCATACCAACATGTCCCGCCTTAAACCCCAATGCAGACACGTCATTGGTCCAGCAAATATCTGAGTCGAGCCGATCGTAAGAGTCTTTAAGATGTATTTCCCCGAGTATGTGAAATCACAAATCTCGCAGGAATACATCTTGTAGTGGATTCACTTTCAGAAAAAATGAACTAAGAGGGTATTTTTTCACCATGCATGTTGGGTGGCTATTAAAAAAGGGTAAAAAAGTGTTAACTTACCAATTCTGGTCACTGAGATCAGCAAAATGAGGAACTAAAAATAATTATTCTGTATAATTTAATTCAATGGTTTTCAACTGGTATGGTGCCTGGGCCCACTATCCATCAAGAATGATAAGAATTGAATTTTGTATAAAAACAATGTAAAAATACTGTAATTTACTACAAATTATAGTTGAATAAACATTTATATTATAAAGATAAAATGATGATCAATACAACTCGTTCAAACAGGAAGGTTTTTTCCTGTGTTTTTAGCTTGTAAAACATGCTGCACAAAAAAGGTTGGTGACCCACTAAAGTAGATTCCACGACCCACTTGTGAGTCCCAACCCACCACTCGAGAACCACTGATGTACTTAACATCAAAATTCATGCACAGGTGATCAATTGTATGCATTATTTTACATTTGTAATACATTTAGGCTTACAGACTTTAACAAGGCGATGTTATGACTATTCATGCAGTTCTGGATTGGCATTTACTGCGGTCTTATATGATATGAGCAAAATCTTTATATCAAAAATTGCAGTGCAGAGCCTAATGAGGAAAGAAGTGTTGGCTGATCACTCACAAGCTCCTCAGAAATAAAGGTTATGATATACTTTACTATCCCCACTAGACAATGTACCCTTTTGAGCAATCTGTCAGGAGCCGTGGGTGACAGCAGAGCACCGCAACCCTTCTTCAGATCGTGAGCCAGGATCTTGGTCAGAATCTTGGAGGATGAACCTAGGACCCGCTGTGTTAAAAGAATACTAACCAGTTACTATTGATGTTTCCCTTTTTACCAGAAATCGAAAGGAACTTTGTCTATGAAAGGAAAATGATGTTGGGAAAATCACGATAACCCCAGCCAGACTCGGGTCTCTCATTGTCCCATCCACAGAGTACGGCCTGTAACTTTATTTTCGGTGACCTCCAGAATGTGTATTGAAACTGCAGGCGTTGGCGCAGTCCTTGCTTTCAACTTGCTACAGCAGCGGTGCCAGTGTAAAAAAAAAAAAAAACGGTCCATGTCTGAGAGCCCTGTGGAGCTCCTGGTAGCTCTACAGTCAGAGTGACTCACATCCCCTTGTATGGCACATTCAGTCGCCTTCCTTTCAGCCGTGGTTCATTAGCAAAGACTGTTTAGACCATTGTTGCCTCGTCCCGCCTTGATAATGTCCGTTTTTATCTGTGCTGAGTGAATTGGATAACACGTGATATTTTACATTGGTAATATCCATCAAATAAAAAATAAAAAAACGAATGTCTCTTGCTCTGTGATGAAGCCGTTTTCAAAATAGGACTGACGTCATGTGACTGAAATCCATAAATGTGTTTCTTCCACTGCCACGGCACCAGCAAATGAGTAGCAGAGATATTGCCACAGTAAATTCAATTAAAACAGCCCTTTGTTTTGTAGCAGCCTGCTTATTAAAGTATGTATGACAAGTTCAATTCTTTTGTAATTATGACTCATTTTGTTGGACGACATCTGTGAAAAGTCTTACTTCTACTTTAGTGAACAGTGGCAATGTAATGATTTCATTTTTATATTAGATAGAGGTAAAGACAAGTTAGTTCCACATAATTCTGGCTCACTTAACCCCAACCCCAACCTTCTCTTTCAGCCAAAAGATAAATATGGCAGATTTGAAGATTCAAGCTCAACCTAACCATGATCAGGCTTAACATTTGCAGATCTTCTATTTTGAGATTTCCTTCAAAACATGTTTGTCTCCAATAGAGTTGTATTGACTCCTGCCATGCCTCACCAATGTGCCGTTACTGTCTGCTGCTGGATTGGCCGTTGACCTGGCCATTCAACAAACCCATAACGTTAACTGAGATACAGATTGCATTTCCAATTAATTGCACAGCCCTAATCCTAGCTACATCCCACCTTCTTATCCCCGCACCACACACACCCATTGCACAGCCACGGCTTCCACATAATGGCATAACTGTCCTCTTTATTGCTAACCCAGAACATTAACTACAAGTGAATTACAAGGTGCCATAATCCGACATAAAGTACAGAAGTCGTCCCCATTAATTTGACTTGTCCCATGTTCTATACATCCCCAAGTCTTCTTCCACCCACTAGGACTATTACTGCTATTATTTCTGCATGGCTGATCATCAAAAGCTCCGACTCCTCCTAACATGTATGCACTGGCTGGTAATAGGGTAGGAAAAAGAGCTGACAAATTGTAGCTTTTGTTGCAAATTTCAAATGAATTGTTCGGCTTGAATAGACTGTATTTTTTGTTCAGCAGACAATCACAATGTGCATCATTCGTCCGACATGCATGTAGTGGATGATTACTTTTCTGAATCCAAAATAGGGCTGCGCAATGAATTGAATCATGCCTAAATGATTAAATATAGGGCTAATCACAATTATTGTCATGGAGCTTTTTTATCTGTTCTGCAACCGATTCTGTAGCAGTAACAGCGCATTATTTGGAGTGTGGTTGTTGGAGGAGTTTGTCACATGGCTTCACTGGAGTGGGGAGAATTCACTTGTTATTTAAGATGTATAAAGTGTATTTCAAAATGGGTTTCTCACAAACCATATTAGTAAAAGTGTGATTGGTGATTGAGGTTAGGATGACAGGTTTTAAACCATTTAAAATGATGAATTAGTTTGATGGATAATATCTGTGGAAGAGATAAGATAATACTTTAGTGATCTCACAATGGAGAAATTTACATGTTACAACAGCTCTTCAGCAAAAACACAGGAGGTTCTGAAAGTTAGAAAATGTGCAAACAAGAAGGTGAAGTTAAATCACAAACAGGTAATAATAATAGTATTACTAATAAAATAAAATAAATGTTATAAAGAACTCTTATGTACATGTGAATAGACGAATAAAAAAGAGCAACTGGGAGCAAATATACATATTTAAATGTTAGAAAATTAATCAAAATTTCTGTGTAGGTTCTCAGTCGTACAGGAGTTGTCCATCGTAGGCAAAGATTCTTCAGTCTTCATCTGTACTCTGTAGTTGAAGTGTAGGATGTTTCGATCTTAGTCCAAAGATCGTCATCAGCTTCAAGAGAGGAGGGACTTAGGGGTTAACTCCTCCTTCTGGTTTACTCTGAAGAGACCCACGAGCGTGATCTTTGGACTAAGATCGAAACGTCCTACACTTCAACTACAGAGTACAGATGAAGACTGAAGAATCTTTGCATACGATTAATCAAAATAGTGTAAAGATCAAGGGAAGATGACCTGGGAGGCAGTGATATAGTGATACAGATTGCCAGTATTTGTAAACGCTGGGGTTATTGCACACTATATCATTTGTTTATTGCACATTTACTGTATAGCAGAGTTAGTCAGTCTGACAGTGGTGGGGATGAAGGACCTGGGGTAGCGCTCCTTCTTGCACTGAGGGTTAGTGTTGGTTTCAATTCAGGGAAGTGGCATTTAAAAAAATAAATCTTGGGTGAAATAGTTATTTTTATTGACATTTTGAAGTCACTGACATAGATAGAGGGATTTCTCATTGGTATAATGTGGTTTGGTACTGCAACAGCATGCATCGTTTACCTCTACATTTGTCACTTCCTGTCTAATAAGGAAGTGGGGCAAAACATTGCAATAAAAATGCCAAACCAGGGAAAACTAGGTAAATAACTTTCGGAACTTTTCGGAATCTTAAATATTATATGTTATCCATGTTTTTGTGCAAAGTTTATGTAAGGTGTCCTCTAAAGCTTAGATTCAGGGCACTGTACATTTAAAACACATCAGGGAGCTTTACCATGTGAGATATGACTGAAATATGAACTGCTAAACTATTTTCTGAAGCGTGTTTGCAGAGGACTACAGGGTTAGCAGATCATATATTGTATAATTGTATCGTCCCAGAAAAAAGATTTCACTTTGGTTTGTAATGAAAGTTGTGGCAATCGCTAACAATCTATACTACTATATTTTGTAAACTTGTTAAAAGAAGAAATAAAACATATCAAAATATGTATGGCTCTGTAAATAATGAAATGAAGTTCAGGAGCAGGACCACACCTCCCACTCTCCTTGTTTAATCTGGCCACCCTCCCACCCTCTGTTCATGTTTTCTCTTCTTTCAGGTATCGGAGGGACGCGGGCCCAGGAGCCGACCCTCATCAAAGCCCCAAAACGGCGTTGTATTCATGTCACCTTTTCGTGTTTCAATAAAGTCTTGCGTTCCATGTCTGAGGGTGTGGTCCTTGCTAGTGAATTGTTTTTGGCTTTACTGTACTGTGAAAAGCTGACTCAAGCTAGAAATATAGGATTGTGACAGTCCTCTTACAATGTGTTGAAATGTGTTGCTGTCCAATCCATCTGATTTACTATTTTTTAGTAACATGAACTTTTAAAAAGCTAATAATAATAATTGAGCGTTAATGACTGGACACTCTATTGAAAGCCTATTTTGACACGGAGCGCCATGGCAACGGGAGACAATGACTTACTGCATATTTGCTGTATTGCACTAGTCATGGCCATTCTTCTGTCATCAATGGCTGCTTTTTCTTTCTATTTTTAGCACTATGGTGAGACTGCCAGCTCCCAGCCTTCAAGATGCTCACCAGTTCAGACCAATCCCTGCATGTTCCCCTCACAGAGAGCCTGCGCCCACTGCCTGGCCACAGTCCGCCTAGATTCCAGTCATCCCTGTCCCTCCCCGAACCCGAGCCATGGATGAAGAGCAGTCCCACGGTGCGCCATGGCCTGGCCCAGGGAGACCGCTCCTGCTCACTACAGGTAGCTCTTGTCTGTCACAAATGTTATTATGACTGTGCGAAGAAAACAACAAGATTAAAGTTTGTGAGAAGAATATAGGTGTTAAAAATGATAAATCTCCCCCTACAGCATTATCATTGTATTACTTTCACAGTGCAATAGCTTTAAGGAGAGTTGAAAGCACTGTTCATAAGGCTTTCCCAGAGAACATGTTTCAATATTTTATCTTCTGAATAAGTATGAAAACACTACCTGAATCTGGTAAAAGTGTGTTTTCTTTATTAGTTTATTCAATAATTAAATTAACAATAATCTGTGGGAAATGCAGTATTTGACATTATTTTAACAGATTTAAATTCAACAATATGTTGAACTTACATTATTAAATATTGGTACTTGGCTCGCGGCTTGTGATCATTGGGGGATGATGGTCTCGTGCACCAATGGGCAAAGTTTTTTATATGGAAGGCCAAAATGGAAAAGTATTAGTGAACAAAGGGCCGGACACAATACTATTTTTCTCGTAGACAGACACAGATCTATGATTAATTCCTTTGTGCTATTGAGTAGGACATGCTGTTCTGGTGTCCTGAGTAACTATTGACAGTCTATTCAGTCACAAATGAATCAAAGTAAATACTCCTTCCAAAGCTTAGCACCATCTTGATACCCCTTGGAGGGCCAGATAAGTTCCATTGACAAAAATAAACTTAAGCTTGTACTTTTCTCTTTGTTTTTCAGTGATTTTAATGACCACATGGATTTTAGTGATATATGAAGTCACTTGTTATTGGTTTTCCTGGTGTCCTTTTTAGAGGACTGTGATACAAATCTGGAATTATTTAGCTACAAATTCAAAACGGAGATGTTTTTGCGAATTAACTCTTCAAGATCAATTACAAAATGATGCTCATTGCAAATGTACATTTTATTGTCCCCATTGGGAAATTTTCATCTGCATTTGACCCCATGACTCCATTACTGCTGGGGCAATCTGTCAGGAGCTGTGGGCGGGTACAGGACAGCTCCAGTGCTTATCTTGAGCTAAGTTTATGGTCAAAAGTACCTGCATTTTTTGGGTTGATGGGAGAAACTGTCTGGCCCAAGAACAACAAAAACTCTGGGCCTTCTTATTATGAGACAAGAGTTGTTGATGGCAATTAGAATATTGTTCTCTAATATCTTTGGAGTTAAGTTACTTATTCCATTTATTATTATGTTCAAGGCGATACACTGCAGGTGAATAGGGGGGGGGGAATGTGACTGATATCAATTTAAAACTTTTGCTGTAGATTACTCCCATTCATATGAGAAGTTTTCTTTCATTTTTTAATTTTCTTTTAAAAATAAATGCATTTTAAGTATAAAAATGTCCATCTTTTTTGGGTACAAAATCTAAATAATGAATTAAGCCAGGTACATATTAATGGTTGTATTTTGTTGATTTATTATTAGTAACAAAGATTAGCTGAGAGGGATTTTTAATATGTTGTTTAGTTTCTAAATAAGCTTGTTATTAGTGAAAAAAATCTGTAAAACTCAATAAATCTGGACATGAAATCCTTCCAAAAAACCTTCACAATATTGTTAAATACAAGAAGTGGAGATGGAGTGACAATTTCCAGAATAATTCTATGGAAAAACTTTGAAACAGCGCAATAATTAAAGCCATTATTGTGAAGATGAGACAATTTATTTCCAGATGAAAGTGTGCATGTTAAGAGAGCAAACCTGAAAATTGAAATCATTTTGTTTTGCCTGCAGTGTCTCCCCGTTGCGTGAATGCTTAAATTCTGCCTCTTCTCCGCAGGTCCCCAACACTGTCCCGGAGCACCTGGGACTACCCCCCCGGGCGGCCAGCTTCGACTTAGCCAGCCCCCGGGACGACTCTGACCAGGGCTCGGGGTCCCTCAGCCCCCACACCGTGCACCGCAGGAGGGGCGGGCTGGTGGAGCAGAAGCATGTGATCATGGCTCACCAAGCGCACAAGATTCAGAGCACGCCGCAGGCCCGCAGGAAGGAGTGGGAGTGAGTAGAAAGGATACAGCGCCTTTTTAAATTCAATGTGTAAAGATGATAACTCTCCATGGAGCGGCATCAAATAGCAGTGTAAAGAGGTTCGGTCGCACCGGTGATGTTGCATGAAAGAGGAAGTGGCAGGGTTTAAAATTAGACTCTAACAACGCCATTTCCTGCTCTAAACATTGGCCACAGAACATTTTTCTCCTGCACATCTTTGCCGTTACAGAATATGGAACATTGATCATTTAGGTAACGTTTATTCTTGATTAAATAAGAGCAGCTCTCTGGTATTTATGCTAAGAGTGGATTAAAAAACTTGAGTGGCTGAAGTGGTGATGGTGAAATTGGCACATTCTACTAATTGTAATGTCTGTCCAGGAACATTTTGCTATCTCTTCCACCTAAAATCTTACTATAGATTTTAGTGATGTGACGTTCTTGACCGAATCAGCTCTTTTGAACGGCTCTTTGAGGGGAACGGTTCAAACTGGATCTCATTTGTGAGAATCCGCACAACAGCAGAGAAGGCGACAGAAATTTAAGATTTTTGCACTAAACATTATTTGTCAGACAGATGTAGCCTTTTTTCATTGACTGTGGCACAAAATTTGATTCACAAACAGGAATAAAACTCATCTCCATAATCGTTGGTTTCATCTCGTTTTACCCTGATTTAGCCCTGGTCTAGTCCAGTTTTTGTCCCGTTTAGCCCTGATTTAGACCTGGTTTAGACCCTGTTTAGTCTTTGTTTATCACTAGTTTAGCTCAGTTTTAGTCCCGGTTTAGCCATGGTCTAGCCCTGATGTAGACCTGGTTCAGACAAGTTTTAGCCTAGTTTTAGTCTTGGTTTAGACCTGGTTCAGACAAGTTTTAGCCCCTTTGGTTAACTTTAAAAAGACATGTACCTGTCAGCCTCATATCTACTCATACTATGATGTTTTAGCTGGCGTCATTTAAAAAATCTATATAAAAAGGAGCCAGTCTTTTGATCGGCTCTTTGAAATGAACGGATCCCAAAGACTCGGCTCCCTGTAAAGACCCATAAATCCCATCACTAATAGATTTCATTGATAAAAGGTATAACATGTACCTGTATTTACCATATGAATAGGAGTGGGTGATATTAACAAATGATATCTTGATATTTAGGGGGACTTGCGATATAAAAATGACTTTGAAGATATACTCAATGAATTTGTATATCTACCAAACAACAATTTCCCACCTACAATAAATATCAGATCTGCTTATTATAACCAACTTAGGGGGTCACTTACCAAGCATATGCTCATGTGTAAAACGAGTAGTACGTGCAAAAGTGGATCAGCATTCCACTTACTTGTGCATTTTCCACTCACGTATTATTATATTATTATATTATTATATTATATTATAATACTGTAATAAGCATGATTTCAAAAGTTTAGTCTGGTGCAACACGGCCACAAAATTGTTTTAATTTGCACTCGCTATTCAGCACCTGTCTTGAGAGATGACCCCCTTAATCTCTCTTGACTGTAGTTACATTTACAAATTAAATAATAATTTAACAGGCTTTAACCAGCAGTGCAACAGTGTCCGCTGATCTCGAGACTTGCTGTGTTCAAGCTCAATTTATTTACTTGAAAAAAAAAATGCTTGTGCAACCTCTCATACAAGAGTTTTCCATTGTAGCAAAGGGTTGTGGAAGTCGTCATCTTTACTGGCTGTGTAGTGAAAAATTCAAGAATGATGGGGGTTAAACAGCAATGCAATGCTCCTCCTGTTTCCCCAATGGTCCTCCCGAGTCAAATGCTTTACTTACTTCTCCATCTCTGGCAAAGCTTATCCCTCCATCGCAGAGCACCGTCAGCAAATGTAGCCGGCATAGCTACACGGGGCGGCCCGGTCTATATTTCTCTCTCTATCTCTCTTTATTGACAACAGCTACACAGAGAAGGGAGGGGCTTAGAGGGAGTTTGCCTGCATGGAGAATCCGAAAGTGAAACTAGTTCCAAGTCGTCTTTGATCACTTTTTGTAACTTTTTCTGATAATGATCAAGATGTGTTTGAGATCATTTCCACAATCAAAAAGTATTACACCACCCATTTAAAAACGAATGTCTCATGGTCAGTAGACACATTGCCGTGGGAAGGACGAATGTGAAATTACTTATGGAACCACACAGAATTCATAATATGCTGTTCTGTATCTGTATTCATCTCTATCCTGTTACATAGTATTTATTTGATAAAAAGGTCAGTCCATTTACCGACCGTGAATCACCATTTTTGGTTGGATAAACACTATTGAGTCGGGTTATTGAAAACCCTGTGATTGAGAAGTTCAAGTGATTGACCAGCCAAATGTATGGTGCATTGTTGCTTGGATACAGTGCGCATAAAGTAGCCAAACATATGTCGGTGATTCATATCCATAACAGAATGAGAATAACAGTTCGCTTTGGACCTATAATTTGGTTTGCCGTAATCACAAGCCAGTAATGTTGAACTTGCAAACTCAACGGCCACATTTCCTTGATTATCCGCCTCCTAACACTTGAATTTGAAGTGGTACTTTATCAGCATAACCCCTAAACCCCTAACATGCCCCCACCCCTGCTCCAATCCCACAATCCTCTGCATTTCCTGCTTTCCATCGCCCACTCCATGAGCTCTCCATCGCCGCGCTCTCACGCTCTTCATCACACGTGCTACTCTTGTCCATTTTTATTGTAGTGCTGATTAGAAGACTAGTTGTTTCTCCTCCGAAATGTACAACTCAAAGGGGAGTAAAATATAGCCATTTGTAGGAATATAGCCATTTGTATGAATATTTTTGACTTCTACCCATCTGCCATTGTTTTATTTTTTGTGGCACCAGATTCGTAACTGATATAGATTGTGTATTTAGAAGAAGTCTGGGAAATTGCTAGCTAACAAATAGTCTACCGCCAATGCAGCTAAAGTTGCATACAATTACTACTAGGCCCATAAAAGTATTTTTCATATACCGAACCACGAGTGGGTATGGTCCTTATTGTGACAGACCTACACTCAAATATCACCTTGATCAAAATGACTCATTTAGTCCACTCTTACACTCAAGAGCAAGAGACCTTCGAGTTTAATGCTAAATGCACTTTCCATTACGCTCCGTAGCCTTTGTATCACACCGTGGGAAAGAATAGTTTGAGATGGAACGGTATAAGCTGAATGTCACCATAGGAATCTGCCATTTTGCCGTGAATAAGCAAACAGTGTCCATAAACTAACATTATCTAAATACAATGTAAATAACGAAGTAGGGCTGGGCATAAAAAGCAAAAAGCAAAAAAGTAAGTCTCTAGCCCATTCCTGTCAGGAGTTATGACATTTTAAAGAAATAATTAAAATCCTCAATCCAGCCACGTGGGGGCAGCCAAACTTTTTTGGAAAAGGAAAGAATTCCACACCTGTCCAGCAGAGGGCACTGACACTGTCTTAAGGCCATACCGCCTTTGCTCTTCCTGATCCTGTCAGATTTCTGTAGTAGGCCCGCCCACCTGACCCAAATCTGATATCATTAAATGCCATATTATATTGTAATTTGAAGAGACTAAAATCATTAGTCTCTCTAAAAAATAAATTCTAAAAGCTCAAATGACAGCTTAACAGCTAGGACCAGCTGAAAATATAATGTATTTTCTAAAATGCACCTGAATGCAGAAAATCACATCTGAATTAAAAATGAAATAAATAACTGGACTCTTAGACTCCCCCAGTTCAAAAGTGCAATATGTCTGAAGTCATTTTAAGTGCTTAAAAAAAGAAAAAGAAAAAAAATCAATAATCAAATCGGAAAAAGAAATAATTGGGAGATCACCCAGCCCTAAAACAAAGTGATTACCCCAGTATTTAAGTATAATCTCCAACGGTTTATTACTGTAGAAGCACCCCTTCCCCAGGATACTTTGTGATTTAGACAACACTATCCCAAGCTATACTGTATATGAAACTATTTCTATTTGTCCATATCTTGCAGTGGTGTTGAATCAGTAGAATGCGTCCAATAGGTTCAGTATTTCAGATTAACTCCAAGCATGTACTTCTTAATAAAAAACACCATGATACTTTATATTAGAACCATATATTGTTAAAATATGTGAAGTCTGTAGCATATTTCCTTCAGAAGGTAATTGCCACGAGTCCAGTCCACAGTCTGAAGAAGCGAACAGGAGCAATTAAGCTGTTATTAGCCCTAATGGAGCCAGTGAAATGACACTAAATGACTAACTGAGCTTCTAACCAGGCTTCTAAAAATACCACAAGTGGGTGTTACAGTGACATACTGTAGCACGTTTTTTTTTGTGTGTGTGCGCAATTTTCATAGCGTGTACTTTTCAATTTGTTCCATATTTATACAACCCACAAATGTTGGCACCCTGCAATACAAGCACTTGGACTAAATCATGGATTATTTATTAGGCCTTTTAAAAATATATATATGATCAGACTTGCATTTTGTTATTAAAGTTGCAAAATGAGGAGATACAAATGTTAAAAGTAAACAATCTAGCTCCCTCCCCTTCTGATTGGATCTGAAAGCCCCTCCTTGGTCCCTGTGCATGCTCACACTGAATGCTGGAAAAAGAAAAAAGCTTGAGCAGGTTGATTGACAGGCTGGCTCAGAGGAAAACTCCCCCTATTGGTCAATGTATGTATTCTATTAAATTTGTAATATATTTTATACGTAGAGACTATCACTTTGAAGGTGGATTACCGCCTTTGCTCTGACCTCGGAAGCTAAGCAGGGTAGGGCCTGGCCAGAACTTGGAGGGGAGACCGCCGGGAAAGGCCAGGAAGCTGAATGTAGTGTGTGAGTGAGTGTTGGTGGTGGTCGGAGGGGCCGATGGCACAGATTGGCAGTCTGAGAAAATAAAAATAAATTAGCAAAGTGTTGGAGTCAGGATTCGAACTGCTAACATTACAATTATAAGACTGTCCACTCAATGAGCCACTGTTGCCCCATATGAATACTTATTTTAGTATTGTTTTGTTTTTTTGTTATACCAGAACTTTAGCGATACTTGGTTTACGATACTGGTACCTGAACAATACTTTTTTTGAACATATATGCAATTATTGAATATTGAACCATAACAATAATGGTAATTTATAAATAAATCACTATTTCTTTTCTTTCTTTTTATTAAATAATTTATTTGAGCTGAAACGGCCAAGTAACTTCCTTTCGTGCTGTCTCAGGACCCACCAGGCATTAAAACTTGAAAATATACCAGTTCTCCGTAACACCCCCACCCTCGATACCATCGATGCCATTAGAAGAAATTGATACCATACTGGGACCCAGCCCTAGTTATTTCTGTTTGATGCCTGCCCTGGAAGTTTCTAAATGTCCATCAACAGTGGATTTAGGGAGTTTTTTGACCAGATTATGCAGCTGCAGACTTATGCTAAAATCATGTTCATGTCCTTTATAGTGGTAAAAACTCCACTATGTACATCCAAGAGGAATACAGAAAAATGAATAACTAATAATAAATAAAAACAAATGTGAAAATACAAAAGCTTTTTATAGTGACAAAATTATTCAGACCAGAATCTACTGTCTGTGATTCAGATCCTATTCCACAGCTGGAAACCTATTCCCACTGGTTTCAACCTTCTTCTTTTTTTCATCAAATTTACGAACGGTGGCAGATTCCTTTCATTGCCCCCGATACAGACCCGTACATCTTCTGTATAAGCCATAGTCTGAGTTTTAAGATATTGGAATGTTGTCAGTACCATCATGTGTTCTTCATTATATTGTTCAGCCTCCACAAACACGTCTCACTAAAAAAATATTTCATGTGATTATGGAAAATTTAAATCCTTTATTCATTAATTCATGAAAAAAAAAATCTATATGCATTATATTTTTGCATTGGTCTTAAATTGTATTGCATAATTTTGTGTTACATTGTATTTATGTCAATATTTTGTAGTAAGTAGTTATACCTGGTTTTAACTTGGTTTTGTGATTTTTGTGGATCAATGCCCACTCCAACAAATATTGCATAAATTATCAAATAGCCTGCATTCCACAAACTCCCTCACTTACATCCTTTTGCGCATACTTTTTTATTTTCAATAGCAGCAGAATTGTATCTTTATTATATATATTTTTATTTATTTATTTATTTATTTAATATAACAATCATTTATTTACAGTGTCAGATAAATTACAACAGCTTTGTTTCACTTGGACAAACCTGGAGCTGCCCTGGTCATAGAGTTGGAATCTCTTCGAAAATAAATATACTTCTAAATGCTGGGAATCATGGCATCTACAAGTTTCCAGATAGGACTTTCAGCCATAAAAAAAATACATATTGCAGGTTTGTGACTCCAATCGCTATCAAATACTGATTAAGTACATCATTTGTCAATTTTATTTTGGTAAATTTCTTTCAAAAACCTTTTCACTTCCATAGAGTTGTATTGGCAGCCGCTCTAACTAAAATAGAATTACTGTATGTGAAGTGATGCTTTCCCTTCTGAAACTGCACTGTGCTCTTTTGTCCATTAGGGGACGCCAGGGAATCAATGTAGAGGCTCAGCGGGGAAAGTGGCATAATATGAGGCCTGCTATAAGGCTATGAAGCAAATTTAGTGGAACGGAATATGAAAATAGAGCTATATGTAATGTACAGAAATACCTAATCCATGCGGTTCCACAGCTCTCCCAGGTAAATGTACAGCTACTGTGATATAACGTGTCATAATAATACCTCCTTTTACTCACACTGCACTTCGAAATGGCCAGTAATCTCTCTGCCATTGCGACGTGCGGTGATATAAGATACGGTTATTGGACAAATTAAACAGACATAACTCCGAACCAGAAGCATGTCTGTTGCTAAGGAACAGAGAGGAAAATAAATGCTAAAACCTCTCCAGTCGATGCCGCGTGACAAAAAGCCTGTGCACAATTACATAAATGCTCTTCAGACTTCTGGCCCGGTTTAAAGTACGGCGCTGCCATTAACTGTACTGTCACCTGGACTATCCAAGGAGCAGCGCGGACCTCTGCCAAGGCACTCAGTCGTCCAGTGATTGAAATAGGGTACACACCTGTATTTAAACTTGAAGATTTTTTCTAGTTTGTACTGTAAATAGGTTGCGTTTGCCTTGTACAAATGGATGATGTCATAGTTTCAGCTGGAGGGCAGGGGCCAATACAATTCTATGGGAACAAGACAGCTTTGAAGGAAATCTCAACATAGAGAATCCACAAATGTTGAACATGATCATTGTTAGGTAGTGTTTGGATGGACAAATCTGCCCATATAATGAAAGATTATATGATATAACGTGTGAGGCGTGTGAGGTGTCTCCAGTGACACCTCACACGCCCTGCACTCTCACTACACCCTGTTACCATCAGGACGCAGGTTCAGGTCCCTTTCACTGAGGACAAAGCGAGCCACGTCTAGCTTTGTCCCCACTTCGATCCGCCTGTTAAATGGCTGACTGTCACAGCTCAGTCTATGATATGATAGGCCTGTTGTTGGCATTTTTTAATGTATTTATTATGGATGTGTTGTCATGAATGAATGTTTGAACATGTCCTGTTTTTACTGTGCCAGCTCAGGTGCTCTTTTTGCAAACGAAGTTCCTTTTTAATACTGTCATCTTTATGAGAGGTATCAATCAATCAATCAATCAAAACTATTTATAAAGCGCTTTTCATACAAAATGCAGCTCAAAGCGCTTTACAGATTAAAAACACATTAAAACAGATTATTCAATTACACCCCCACCCCCCACATATCTACATGCACGACCAACAGAATTGTCACACACATCAGAACTCGCACACTCAACCAAACGCGCGCACACAGACGCACGGACACGCGGACATACACACACACACACACACACACACACACACACACACACACACCAGTGTGTG
>OMNZ01027268.1:2691-13985 GCA_900303255.1 Lesueurigobius sanzi | reverse complement strand
TATGATTTCAAAAGAGTGAACTCAGATCTTTGAACTGGCTTTGCACAACCACTATCCCTGAGAGGGAAAGAGATTTTTGTGTTATCATTCATATTCTATGAAAAATGGCCAACAGATTAAAAGGGTATGAAAACAACAAACTGCAGCAACAGTCCACAATTAGATGCATCAATGTAACACATCCTTAAAAAGCAATAAAACAGCCAATGTTTAGCTAAATATAGTGAATAACCTACTTTTACAAGGTACGCTCACTGAGACCTCCACCGCTGTGAAATTGTACAGAGGCTTCTCCTCTCTACTGCCCAGGTACAAGTACTTTCTGCACAGGGAACATTATAATAGTAATGCATTGGTTTTATATAGCGCTTTTCTGGACACTCAAAGAGGCTTTACATGGCATTATTCAGTCACTCCAGACTTACTGGTGGTAAGCTACTAATGTCATCTACAAAGCTACTTGTGAAACTCTCACGGTATCGGGTGTTGGACTATTGGTACATACTCAAACCTCAAGTATTGGTATCGGTATCAGAAGCAGAAAAGCTGGATCGGTGCAATTCTAGTCTTTAAGATTATTATTATTAATATTATTTCAAAATGTCAATGGAGATTTGGAGTGGAAATTTGACTTCATCCACCCGGGGAGGACTAAACCACACTTGCTGCTCCATTCCATAACAAGTGCCTCATGATCTGGAGATGGGTCCCAGGGCACTGCACTGTGGTTCCTCATCGCTCCTGATAGATTAGACCCGTTGGCATTGAAGGATGGGATGCAACACAGAGGACACATTTCCTCATGGGTAAAACACAATGAGCCCATAGAACTGTTTCTGGCCCTAATTGCACATTTGTTTACAGTAAAACCAAATGAGGCTTAAACGACAAATCATTTAACTTAGTAATCAAATCATTTCGTAGAATAGAATAGTCTACAACATGTCCAGTTGGTCAGCGTGTCTTTGTGGACCAGGGTCGTACGTTTTACCACGAATTGCATCAACTGTATTGTCCTCCGTGACGCGTGATCTCGGAATCACAACGTAGTTACATTTGTATTACATCTGGGTGTGCTCCGTCTTGCCAAAAATGGTCTCGCTAGTTACTAAGTCTGCGTGATTAGCTTTGGCGCACTGAGGAGAGCAGAGAAGCGTGGATTATGAACTGCTGACGCTGCTGTGCGCTCTGCGGAGCCGAATCAGAGGCTGCTGCTGCTGCTGCTGCTGCTGCTGCTGCGAGTTCAAAAGGAACAAGCAGAAATCATTCAAATCATCTCACATTCACATCCTCTACAGCTGTGATTATACAAGAGTGATTTGGGGGGGGAAGGCTGGCGGAGAGCTGTTCCAAAACTTGGGGGATTTTAATGTGAAATGCTGTTTTCGTCAAATGACTGTGGGGGGTACAAATTATGGATTGAACGCCGCGTGAAATGCAAAATAAAAATGGAACTCTTGAAAAGCAAAATGTGTCAGCAGCAGGTACTTATATCCTGCCACAGATCTTTAATAAAGCTCCGGGTCGGACACGGCGCTTGTTGACGTGGCAAACGGATTGATTGGTGAGGCATATGCCGATAGCAAGTCATATGAAACTGGGAAGGCATGAAATTGAGACACAGTAATTGTTTTTGATTTGTTGTATTGCTGGTAAGTCTAGGTATCGAAGTCAAGTCATATTTACTCTTGAAATATTGAGTTTTGTGTAGGACTGTTGTTTCGTAGTCTTAGCACTATTTTGCAACATTGATTCTACCGTCTCTGTCTCAAGTTCACGAGGTAAATATCAGTCAAATTCTGTCTATTTTCTTCTTTGAGCTCTGTGGTCATTAGGGCTGCACAATATATATCGCAAGAAGCCACTAAATATCACAAATCCACATTTTTGCCAACACTCTGGAACTTAGAAATGGCAGACGTTCAGTTTTAGGTATGACTTTCCTAATTTAGTACATTTTGGGCCTCGGTTTGGTTCTGATTTAGTGCTTTTGGAGTCTTTTTTTGACACAATTTGCTGAAAAAGATATTACATGTGTGAATTGAATGGAGCGGTTTATCTAAGTATCGCAATAGCATCGTTATCGCGATATTGCATGCCCGTTATCGCAAGTTTTTCCAATATCGTGCCGCCCTAATGGTCTACAAAGATTATTGCTTGGGCAGAGAAGCGAGGAAGGTATTGCAGTACCTTTTAGCATATACTATAGCGGCCCCTACGTCTACAAGCAAAATCTTAATAAGGTCATTCAAAAGTCATGAAATTTACATACAAAAAGTATTTAAAAAGAATACGTGGAGTTTTCTATTCATTTACAGGACAATCACAACATGGCCGCCAGAGCTTGCCATATGGAGATGTCCTGTCTAGAGTTTTATTTTAGATGGTTGCGGTTTATCGTTACTTATAGCTAGCTTCATTTGCCTTACGGAATATCCATATACAGTAAATGGACTCTCTCCCCGTCATACTCTAAAACTAAATAAATAATTGTAATATTTTTTGTTGTTTTTTTTTCTCCCATGACGTCTTGCAGAAGCAGCCAAGAGCTTAATATTCATGGGGCACAGATTTTTGTGCCAGATGTGTCATTAGCCAGATGTTTGGAAGATTTAAACTGAGCATTACTTACACTTTGCTCTACTTTTATATTATTAGTCATTTAGTCGTGGTATGTTTCTGTATTGTTCCTTAAGGACGTACAGCCCTTTGCAAAGTATTTGGTTTTAGTATATTTCTCAATATGAGTATTACTGTAATCAAACCAAGAAGTTCTATCAAGAAATACATACATTAAACTGCTATAACGTTAGTAGGATAAACATATTGACCAAAACAATATTAACATTGCATCAAAATAATATACATATTTTTGATGATTTATATACAAAGGTTTAAATATATAATTTCCACAACAGTGATGTGCCGCTTGAGATTGTCAAGATATGGTTATATTGACCCATGCTGTGAAAAGCTTTGAGATTCTCCCTTTGAATTGCATTCATTGTTTTCCTGTGGTGTTTCCTAATCTCTTAGAAGGGGGCAATCATGTTGAAATTGAATTCAACATGATTTTAAAAAGACTGACGGCTTTAGTCTTAATGAGAAGAGAATCTGGACATTTTAGTCATAGTTACAAACTACTTTGATTTAGTTTTAGTCTAATTTTAGTCAGAAAAAATATTCCTTTGATAAAAATGATGACGGAATATTTTTTCTGACTAAAATTAGACTAAAACTAAATCAAAGTAGTTTGTAACTATGACTAAAATGTCCAGATTCTCTTCTCATTAAGACTAAAGCCGGACACACACTACAGGATTTTTAGTCTTAGGAGGAGTGGCTCATTTAAAACTTTCTCTCATGGCATGATCTGTGGTGGGACTCCTCATGTGTGTGTGGTCTGTGACAGATTTGAAATATCAAAAGATCCTGTGAAGCCACCTTCCTCTCAGTCAATAAAACTAAATCAAAATATGGTGTGAAACAGGCGCGCGGGAAGTCTGTTGGGGCAGGGGGGCCCGGGGGCTGCAGCGTATGTGGCAGAGTGATATTAATAGGAGTACAGCGGTGAGGCACAGCATGGACCTCATAGCTCAGCCAGCTAAGTGTTTTAACTTTAGTACCAGAGAGTGTAAGATCGATCCTGGCGCAGGGCATCTTTTTCTTTCCATATAACATGATATTGCGGGTACATTGCAAATTTAAATCTATTTTAATATTTACAAGGAGCAGCACCCACACAGCACCCCACTTCCCGTGCCTATGGTGTCAAAAGTATATTTTTACGTGTATAAAGTGTGCAATTTTTTTTTTCTCTGTAGTCAAATGTATATTTTGTAGTAAAATCTTTGAATCCAAGAGTTTAGCTTTGTTTTGGACATTTTTATGAATAAATTGAGTTTTCGTGGAGCACTTTGCGAATAATTGGCAGCACTCTCGAGCTTGGGAGTACTTGGAATATAAATGAAAGGTCCAATGGGTACACGAGACAAAAGGTTGGAAACCATTAGTTCAATTCCGATCCAACTGTGTCCCTCCGTTCGTTGGTCGACCGGTCACTGAGTGCGTCTAGGCAGGTGCTCTAAAAGCCTGCTGTATTTAAAATGCAAAGGCTGTCTCTCCCGTGCAGCCGCTGAGTTGACAGTGCCCAGATTTATAGGAATAAGCCTGTACACGGCAGACAGCATGAAGGCAGCTGTGAGAAGCGCTTTCGTCTGAGAGCAGAACTGGCACTTCATTCTCCCTGTGATGGAAGCAAAAATTAGGGGTTCAGACTTAGATCCAGAGAGGGAGGACGGAAGGAAGGAAGGAAGGAAGGAGGAGGTGCTGCCGCTGCTCCTCTCTCTACTGTACTGCAATGCATTCTGGGAAGGCGAGGGGACGGGAGGAGAAGCATGCCTAGATTTACAAGCCCCGATTGCTGAGCTAAATGCGGTCACATGTAGCAGCTTGGGGCTCGAACGCTACGCTTAACGCTAGGAGTTGTCGGGATGGAGGATTTCGAAAAAGGAAGAAGCTAATCAAGAAAAGGAGTGGGTATACTGTAGCTCTCATCCATTTCCGCATCAAGCATCATCAAACCACTGTGATTCCATGTCGATTTGCCTCATCCCGTGCACCTCTCATCAATGCATTTCCACACGTTCACGATCATTCTCCCATTCTCCCAGCATGCACATGAGCAGCACTGATCCGGCAGGCGTGTATGCTAGCATGTGCGTTGCCGTCCGGGTGCGTGGCCCAGTTTTGACGCTTTGAAGTGGGATGAGGAGTAGTTACATGGGGCCATGTGCTAGTGGTGATAAGGGGAGGCGAGCTGGTGGTCTTAGTCAGCAGCAGCAGCAGCAGCAGCACATATTTAAAAGGAATCAATAGCAATCAGGAGGGCAGGAATGAACCAGACCTAGCCAAAACCCTGGAATGATACCGGACTGTTCACTGTAAACCATTTGTTTTATGGCATTTTCTACTTGTTTCCATGGATCGTTGGTGCTGTGGCTTGCCTGTTTTGTATTGTAACGTATTGCCTGGAATTGG
Source organism: Lesueurigobius sanzi (assembly GCA_900303255.1). NCBI lineage: Eukaryota > Metazoa > Chordata > Actinopteri > Gobiiformes > Gobiidae > Lesueurigobius > Lesueurigobius sanzi. Next base: position 8,945 of record OMNZ01027268.1, on the reverse strand, counting down.
TCCTCAAACTGCGGTGTGAGGATTGCTGGTGGTGTGCGTACGTCTTGTGATGGTACTCCAGACTAGCTTGCGATACGAGCCCCGATTTAGCCTCATTTTGTGATACTTGCTTCCCTTCTTGTCTGTTGGCGTTTTCTGGCTTCGTTTAGCTTTAGTGATGGCCAGGTTCTGCTGTAGACCCGGTTTGTTGCTAGTGGCACTCCCGGTTTAGTCCTGGTAGCTGTTGCTAGTCCTGGTTCATACTTGGTTTAGCACCTGTATAGTCTGAGATTTGAGCTGGTGGTCATTGCTTAGCATTTTGTTGCAAGGGAGGCTAAATGTAGACGCCACAATCCTGTTGGGCATCTTTTTTTTTTGACCCTTGTAACGTGTCAGGAAAGTACATGTGTCTGTATGTGAACATGTCCCGCGAGCATTTGCCCCGGTTTGTTTGAGTTTAGTGGGTAATGAGAACACTGTCTGCGAAAGGAGCGGATTAAGAAAGCGCAGTGTCACCACGGCATTTAAGGGAATGAGTTGGAAGCCATCTTTTGGAAAATTGCCATTTTGTTTATGCTGCCAGAAAGATAGGCCATTTAAGAATAAGGTCAGAGTCAGGAGGTATAGTTCAGTAGATGCAAGTCAGCTGTTCCCCAGTGAGACTAATGATTCAGGCCCTCAGAGCTTGAAGATAGTAAATTGGCCTTTTGCTATAGCTTTACTTGAGTTTAGATTACACTGGGCTATCAATAAACTAGCGGAAAACTGCAGTTTGTTTACCTTTTGCCGAAGATATACTTAATCCTCTGCTCTACTCTTGTCCACTTGTAAAATACTTTTTTTTTAACGCAAAAAGTCAATAAAACAGAGGACTATACTATATATAATTTATATTTTAATTATATATAGAAATTTTCTATTTATATTCCCTATAGCCATACATAACAATAAAACTTAGCATGTGACTGTGACATTTTTTTGGTTTAAAGTTAAAATGTAAGATAATCAACCTTTATTTGTATAGCGCTTTACAACAGCAACTGCTGAACCAAAGTGCTTTCCATCAGTACAGGAAAAATACAACATGCAAAGTACAGAAAAATACAACAACAATCATTATAAAACATAAAGTACTGATGTGCATTATGTAAAATACCTGAGTGCAAATTAAGAGGTAAATGAGACCCTAAACAGGTGGGTTTTCAATTTAGCTTTAAATAAAAGCAGGTCAGTGATGGCTCTCAGCTCCAGAGGCAGAGCATCCAGAGCCTTGGGCCACAGAAAAACAACCATCACCCACTGCTTGCATTTGGTCCTGGGGACCTCCAGCAGGTGTTGTCCTGCAGATCGCAGCGCTCTACTGGGCTGATGTGCAAAAAGCAGTTCACATAAGTAAGATAAGATAAGACAAGATAGTTCTTTATTGATCTCACAATGGAGAAATTTACTTGTTACAACAGCTCTTAGGACAGGATCACACAGGGGGGGTGCAAAAAGTCAGGAAATGTGCCATCAGGAAGAAAAAGGTTTGCAAACAGTAGTAATAATACTGGAATAGGATAAAAAAAAACGACATTAAAAAAGCTAATAATGGTAAAATAGAATGAGTGTCTCTTAAAGGGGTGCAGAATGTTATAAGAAATGTTTTATTGTTCATAAAGTAGAGGCATTACTATTTGAGTAATTGAATTCAGTGAAAGGGAGAGGAAATCTGTACAGCTTTCTGAATGCAGAGTGAGTGATCAAGAGGAACTTTGATGTCTTTTGACAAAACTGATTTTATTTTCATATTTTATTTTCAGATAGTGGAGCAAAAGCTCCACTATCTGAGTAAATAAACCTGTGTCTGCTGTTACTGTTACTCTTTCATTACAATCTTTAGCCATCAGCATTATGTGGGACAAATACACAAATCTAACCATTGTGCTTTTACTGTGTGTCTTCCCAGGTGCAGGAATGGCTCTGTCTGAACTGTCAGATGCAGCGGGCTCTGGGCATCGACATGACCACGCCACGCTCTAAAAGCCAACAGCAAATCCACTCGCCTTCCCACCAGGCCAAACCAATCGTCCCGCCGCCGCAGCAGCAGCAGGCCCCCGTCCAGCAACCCCCGGCCCAACCCAAACCCCAGGCGCTACCCCAGCAGCAGCACCCTCAGCAGCAACCCAAGCAGCAACACAAGCCTGCTCCAACCAATCAGCAGCAGCAACAACAACAACCTTATTCTCAATACCCCCAGTCCAACCAATATCCCAATCAGCAGCAGGCTTTCCCACAATCTCAACCCAGCCAAGCGCACCCATCCCCAGGCTTACAACGCCACCCCCAACCCCAAACGGGACCACCTCACCACCCCCAATCCCAAACGGGACCACTTCACCACCCCCAATCCCAAACGGGACCACTTCACCACCCCCAATCCCAAACGGGACCACCTCACCACCCCCAATCCCAAACGGGACCACCTCACCACACGGGACCCCAGCAAGCAGGCCCCCAACAAGGGTTCAAGATGGATCCTTACTCTCAACGAGGTCCGACCGCTCAAGGGGGTCCAAACCAACCTCGAATCCCCCACCCAGGAGCTGTCCCGCTCCCAGGTTTGGCAAAAGCGCCCTCGCAACCAGATTTGGGCAGAGGTTCGCCAATGCATCAACCTGGGCCGCGCCACCAAGACCACACGAGGAGCGCTGGGTCGTCTCCGGCGCATAGACCTCAATCGCAACCTCTTCCGCAAGCGCAAGACGGACTTACAAAGCTGTTCGGATTCGGGGCGTCGCTGCTAAACCAAGCTAGCACTTTGATCAACGTCGACCCGCTGCCAACGCAATCGACGCAGCCCAGTCCGGCCAAGGGGAAAGTGGTGTTTAGCAATTCTGGGCCAGACACTAGGGGGCAGCAGCAGCAACAACAACAGCAGCAGCAGCAGCAAGGCCCTAAACAATTCGGAATGGGTGGTCTGCAAACGGGGCAAGCCGGAGGAGGCCCGCATGCGCCGATGGGTCACGGCCACATGGGGGTCCAGCCAGGTCAATTCGGAGGGCCCCAAGCCGCATCCCTGAAGCAACCCCAACAGCAACCAGGCATGCAGCAGCAGACAATGGGAGTGCAACAGAAGGCGCATCCGCAGCCGTCCCACGTGGATAAGGGCCCAGTGAAGCACCACGAGCCCCCAGCGTCGACTCAGCAGCATCAACAGCAGAAGCAGCCACCGGTCACAGTAGCAGCGCCGGTGGAGGTGGTGACCCCAGCCCCACCGCCGGCCCAACCCGAGAAGCCCAAAGTCAACTGCCCGCTGTGTAAAACGGAGCTCAACATCGGCAGCTCAGAGCCGCCCAACTACAACTCCTGCACCCAGTGTCACGCCCAGGTCTGCAACCTGTGTGGATTCAACCCCACCCCGCACCTGGTCGAGGTAAGACTGCCTGTAACACAAGCTCGCTGTGATCTGCCGTTTATGGGCTTAGACGGAATTGGTTGGTCAGAATGATTACCTCTACACTGCGAAAATGAACACTGAGCAGTCTAGTTTAAAATACTTGACATCAGATTTGAGAGGTTTGACTGGATTAGATTATTTATTGATCAGTGGAGTAAAAGAAAATACAATTAAATAAACATACTAATGCCCGAACATACTCATTTCCCCCAAAAGTAGTTTTAAGTTACTGTGAAGAGCTGAACAGCAGTGGTTTTCAACAAGTGTGGCTTCGGAACGCATCAATCTACCATGACAATCCACAGGCCAAATAAAATATTCCAATATTCAAGTGATTGCAAAAAACACCTTTCAGTTTACTCCAGTGTTAGTATATTTAGGGGATAATTTACCAAGTGTTGTGCAAATCGAAAAAAGTAAATCAGCAGCAGAGTTGTTTGTGCATCGTTTACTCATGCAGCATCATTTACATAAATTAGTTGCAACATGGCCCCAAATGATTAACCGTATGCTATTTTCCAGGTTGCGTTCACTATTTAGCACCTGTAGTGTCCCCTTAAGGTCAAAATCCAGTTGTTCTTCACAGACTTCTGTTAATTCTAACATTGGTAAGGCTAACTAAGGTCATTTTAAGCACTTTCCTGTTGAGAACCACTGCTGTAGAGCACATGTGTTATTTTAATGAAGAAAACGGTTTCATCGTTTTTTATATTCATCGTCTGAGTGTGGGCCAACTGGGATTGGGCCGTACAATCCCAGGGCAACAGCATCACTGGTAAAATCACTCTTTGGATCAGGTCCTGTTTACAAAATACAAGGTTTATCATTCATTTGTTTTTGACTTCCATCCCGTCTTTGCCTCCTACCTCCTCAAACACTCTCCCTTGTCTCTAAGCTCTCTCTCTCTCTTATATCCACATTGTCTGCTGCATTGCTCTGCCGTGTTGTTGTTTGTTGATCCTGATACATATTTGTGATGGTAGCAGCCGCCAGCTCAGCCCTTGGTAGAATACATCGTTGGCTCAGACTCAAACTCTTTGGCAGAATCTCTTTTCAAACGATCGATATCATCCAGACGAAGCGAAAAACCCTCTCAGGCCGGTGTTAGTCTCTCTGCTCTGGGCATTGGAGTGCTCACAAGGATTCACTTACACATTCTCTTCAGGACGATTATAAAAAGCTGCGCTGAAACTACACACATTGCATCATAGATTTTAACAGCAGTAACTTAACACTCAAGTACAATCTCCTGACAGTAGTAGTAGGAGGAGGGGGCGGAGGGGGAGGATATTGAACACCAAAGTTGGTTGTAGTTTTTCTTTTTTGGGGGGAAACCTGGTTTTGTCCAACATTTTATCAATAGGTTGCGTTAATGTTCTTGAATTTGGTTTCATTTGGAGGGCAGATTGGGGGAACTCCAGAAAGAACTTTACAATATGGAATCCTATGGGGACTTTAAGCTTGCCAAAACCAGCTTAAATGCCTGGTGGAACAGGAACGATCGCTGTTGTTATTTCAGCAGGTGTTGTGATGAATGGTGGGCAACAGCTGATGCATTCAGACGTGTAGCACAGTTTATTTAAGTCACAGTTCTGACACAACGCCAGGGAAGCACTACTTTGTTTGTGAACAATGGGCCTCATTCATGAAACAAACTTACGCACAAATTTGTTCTTAGGGCCGACTTAAGAACATTTTTGACATTCACAAAATTAGTTCTTAGCTGAAAGAGTTCTTCTGGAAGAACAAATCCTAAGAACAGTCAGGAGGACTGTTATGCAGAGAAAATCTGCAGTTTTAGAATATTATCACACTCAAAATGGAACCAACAATTCTCAGTCAAAAATGTCACAGCAGGAGTGACATTTTTCTAAAAAAAAATTTCAATTAAAAATATATTTTTTTCAGAGAATGAAAGTGATCAGAGGTGGTATAGAGCAGAGATAGTTAGTGTGTAAATCAGACTTTCACGGCTGAGGGCTGCAGCTCGTAGTGCTGCTCTGAGTCACACCTGTCGTAATCACAGGAGAGATCAGGAGTACTGCCTCATATGCCCATATATGGAAGTTTAGAGGGCATGTCTTTTGACTATTTCCATAGTCAATATAATGTAAATGTCCTGATAATGAGGGGTGTGGTGTTCTTAGTGTCATGTTCATGAATTTGGGGCATCTCTCTTTAAGAGTTTTATCTTCTTAAGAACGCTTCGTGAATCAGACCATAAGATTTTCTTACGTTTTTTTCCTAAGTTGTACGTGTAAGAACTTTTTCTTAAGAAAATATTCATGAATGAGGCCCAATGTTTTAGCCTATCATAGAACTACTAAAACATTCATGGTGCCTACCAAAACCCCTGGACGTGACAACATCGCCATCGCTCCTATGACCTTTGTCCATCTCCTGTTTATATATTTATGGTTTTTAATCACAACCAAGCCATTATTTTTTTTTTTTGGTGGAAGCCCTTTCAACTGACCACATTTTTTAGTATTGCCACCACTTTATGAGAAAACAATTATTTGTGCCGATGCAGCAGACATTGAACTGGGAGTGTGCCCTGAGGAAGGCCTCTGAGCCGAAACATCCATGTTAAGCTATGTAAAATAAAGGCTTTTTAACGATTTCTACCTTTTTGAGTGCCTTAGTTTTTTGTGTTTTGCTTACTAAATAATATTTAGATCCCTGCCATCCATGTAGCACTCCTGCAAATTTTTTCTATGTCTTCTTTCTTGTGAAAAACCCTAGTAATTATATCTGTGTAGGTTCTCAGTCGTACAGGAGTTGTCCATCGTAGGCCAAGATTCTTCAGTCTTCATCTGTACTCTGTTTCGATCTT
>OMNZ01027266.1:7525-22052 GCA_900303255.1 Lesueurigobius sanzi | reverse complement strand
GTCAATTAGTTTAGTAATCAATTAATCGTTTCTGGGATATACACAGTTTCAAACAGAAAAAGAATTGCATCAAATTGTAGTGTTTTTGACTAAAATGAATGAAGTCTCTTATGGTATACGATGTCTAAGTTTTTTGTTGTAAATATTTGACCTCTCTTTTAGAATGGCCCACACTCCTACCAGATCTTATGGCAAAACCAGTTTGTAAATACATATGAGAGGACTCTCTCACTTCCCAGACTGAATTCTAAAGGTTCTGAGATTTCAAATGAGGATGGCATGTTCACATATTGTGAAACTTTTACTAAGAGTATCCTACAGACATTAACTTTAAGTATACTCTGTGAAGATGTCCTCAAACAGTTTCACTTTAGCTTCATGCAGTGAGAAAGGTTATAAAAGCCACAAACCTTTTGCCGCTAAACAATTAATCGTATATCCAAATTTACCATTTATCAATATCCAAAATAATCATTAGTTGCAGCCCTGCATTGCTGCATATTGAGCATTATATTCCTCTCTGAAATGCTTATTACAAACCGTTATAGCTATTCACATACTATATTGGGCGAACAAAGATTTCTAACAGTCTGTATTGTTTCTGCCGTGACAGGTGGAGGTCCAGTGCTGACAGTGTTCGATCTTAGCCCTCGGACTAAAAGTAAAAGCTGCTCTTCTCTGACTGTGCTCCATCACCAGAGGATCCATGGGATACGGCCCAGACATTTGCAGGAAGGAGGAGATACAAAGACATCAGAGCAAGAAAAGTGTGGTGAGATACAGTAATTTAACAATAAACACCCACTCGAGCAATTTTAGTTTTTTTCATCATTTCTGTCCACTTAATCTCTTGTCTTTTAATATACTTGAGTTGTAAGTTCTCTATAAACTGGCCAAATACTGTGCAGACCTTTTAAACAATAATCATAATTATAATAATAATGTATAACAGAAACTTCAAATATTGATACAATCTTGGATATTAACTGAACATTTTTTCTGTTTATTCCATTAGGACCAAGCACCTCTTGTAACGACCTGGCAGTGTTCGGAGGCAAAGCTGTCCGCCTTGTCCGACTCCAACTTTCAGACCCTGTTGGTTTAGAAAACATTAGTCCCATTATGGAGCTCCACGACTGGATTCTGGATGTCCGCTGGATGTCCGGACACCTACGCCCACTGCTCTGCGTCGCGTTGGCCCACAACAGTGCACTTCTCCTGGACTCTGAAACGGGCTCTTCCCTCTATCATCGCTCATGCTCCGAAGGATGTCTACTATACTCTGCTTTAGTTTTAGCTCACGCATCTTGGTCCGACACAGTGCTAATCGGAGGAACTGTTTTTAATCAACTTGTTATTTGGAAGCCAGGAGTTGATGCTAAAGATCTAGAGTCAAAAGCCCAAGTTGAACGCCGCTTACTGGGTCACAGTGGAGTCATTTTCGCGATTACATATTTACAAACAGAAGGAGTTATTGCGTCCGCTTCTGATGACCGCAGTGTTCGAATTTGGCAAGTCGGGAAATTAGGAGGGCACGGAGGAGAATGCGGTGATGATAACCCGGTTTGTTTGCACGTTTTGTACGGACATCAAGCCAGGGTTTTTTCCGTGAAGCTTTTGAGCGGCAAAGTTTTCAGCGCTGGAGAAGATGGAGCGTGCTTGGCGTGGGAGAACGGGAAAGTCGTGCAAACACTGAAAGGGCATAGAGCTGGAGGGGTGCGCGCTTTAGCGATAGGTTTGAAAAGCTGTGAAAAAGCCATATGGGTGGCGACGGGAGGGGCTGACGGAGGAGTCAGGTTGTGGAAACTTGGAGTTAAGCCAGAAGAAGAGGATAGCAGTGAAGAGAAGTTGGTAGATTTGAGGTTTCCTAAAGACAAAATGGACAACACGGAGATGAAGAAACAAAAGGTGAAGCCAAATAATGAGGGTTTGAAGATGGAAAGTGTGAAAAAGCTACATAAAGCTAATTTTTCCAAGCTACAAGGAGCAGAAATTGAACCTCAAAAGGATGATCAAGAATCAGACATTGATAATACGGCGAAGAAAAGCATGATGGTGGCTGAAAATGTTCTGATGAATCAAAAGGCCAGTCCAGAGTCTCTCAAAACACAAGACCAAAGCAATCTTGAAACAGTAACAACCCTAGTTTACCAAAATGATGGAGTAACGAAACCACAAGATGAAACGGAAACTGACAAGAAAGTTGAAAAGACCTCCGCTGACTTGGACATTGTTGGCATCGGTGTTCCTAAAGTTATTTGCACCTTGGATCCTGAAAACTCATCTTGGAGCGACTGCAGTTTCATTGTTTGCACAGATAAAGGAGGTGTCTATCATTACAGCAATGGACAATGGCAACAAATTTGGCAAGGGCCTTCTGGATTTCAATCATACTGCGTAATGGAAGTAGTGAGTGTCAAAACCAAAGACTCGCTTGTTTATTTGTGTGCTGTAGGAAACATTAATGGGTCAGTGCAGGTTTTTCCAGTAGCAAATCCAAAAAGCGGGATATGTTTGGATGCTGGGAATGGAAAAATTCACAGCTTAATTTGGCTTAAAGAAAGAGAAAATAGAGGTGCTTGGTTGCTAGCCTCTGGAAGTGATGGCCTGGTGTATCGCTGGTGGGTACAAGGGAAAGAAAGTGGATTTTTGGAGTTAGAAACTACAAAAATGTCACGTTTTGAGCTACCAAATTGTGCCAAAAGATGGCTAACGACAGCAGTAAGAGTTGAATTGGGGAAAGATGTAGTTTGGGTTTGTGGAGACAGAAGAGGGTCACTGGTTTTGTACCAGGAAAGTCAGAGCAACGAGAGGCCAAATGTTGGAGAAGAAAGTGGAATGGTCATGAAAACGTTACGTCAAGCGACTAGGGAGCTAGTGATGAAGGAAGCTGAAGTAAACGACAATTTGCCAATGCATACACAAGATAGCCAGGAATTATTTCAAGATTGTGACGCTAGCATGCTAAAAATAGCTACAAGCAAAGATGAGCATACGCTAAAACTAACTCCAGTGAGCATATTGTTTGGCGTCCACGGAAAACAAGGTGTGACTTCTGTTTTGGAGCATAAGGGACTTTTTTACAGCACGGGACGAGACGGATGTGTGAGGATTTTTCAAGTTTGTTTAAAACTTTCAACACAGTTGGAAAATCAAGGAAATATGGAAAAACTTGAGCAAGACTTTGTGCTCGAGGTCTTCAGAGTACAACGTGCTTGTAAAGGCATGGAGTGGCTGGAGAAAGTTCTCATTTTGGAGACAAAAAATGTCCATGAAGTTGAACAATTTGAAGGACTTGAAAGAAATTTGGACGACATCAAAGAATTGAGTGAAGTTCATTCGTCAGACGTTAAATTTATTAATAGCATGAGCCAACAAAATGTCCAAGAAGAACGATTTGCAATTGTTGGTTTTCACGGTAACCATTTTGTCGTATGGGATCCTGTTTGCCAAGAAAAAATACTGTCAGTTCTGTGTGGAGGTGGCCACAGATCCTGGAGTCTTTGGACCAATAAAAAGGGACATTGGACTGGAAATGGGGCACTAGCATTTATCAAACAAGGCAGGGTTTTAGCATCCGAAAGATCTTTGACTGAAACAAACGGGAAACTTAGTTGGACGCTAAGAGAAGGGATGCATGGAAGAGGGATTGGGTGTGTCTACAGGTTAGGACGCATTGTGAGTGAAGGGAATTCTTCCTGGGAAGTGATTGTGACCGGTGGAGAGGACACCAGCGTGACCGTGTTGGCGCTGAATCCGATAAACAATGACACCAAAGTGTTGGCAGTTCTGACTGATCATATCTCAAGTGTGAGAGCGTTGGCCGGTGCGGTGAGCCAAGATGGTGGCACAAAGGCCTTGTCGGCGCTGGTGATGTCCGCGGGGGGGCGGGCTCAGATGCAGTGTTACCGCCTCCTGGTTAGCGCCAATGAAACGGGAGGGGCTCCTTCCTGTCAGGTGATACAGGTCGCGGGGCACCGATTGGACGAACAGTGGGAGAGGAAGAGGAACAGGCACAAGATGGTCAAGATGGACCCAGAAACAAGGTACTACACAGGAATTTAAGTAAAAAATATATATATATAATGAAAACTTAAAACTTTATGGTGGTTTGTACAAATGTAATATAATGTACACAATTGACAGTCTGTGCCTGAATTTTGATGTTAACCTCTTAAGACCTAGAGTCCCCGAAAATGGGGACATTTTTTCAGATACAGTTACTGACCTACGTGTTTTACGCAGAAAAATATTCCAAAGTTGCAAATTAGTGACAGCTGATGTGGGATTATCCATTTCTGTTGTTATTTTCTCCATCACAGGCAGGAAAAAGGCCTTTTTGCGGAAAAATGTGTGTGTTTTTTTCCAGGCAGAAATTCATTCAAACCTATGGCAACCTCATTTTATTATCAAACAACATAATTTATTTTTATTTCACTTCCACCGTCATCTCTAAACTCTACCAAATGTGTGGACACCAAGATTAGCCATGTGCACCTATGATGTAAAGACATGATTTTTGGAGAAAAAGGCCTCGGGCTTAAGAGGTTAAGTAAGTTACACAAAATAATAGTTTTTTCTAAGTCCCTCCCTTTGCTGATCTCTGCAAACCACTACCACTACTACTACTACTTTGACGAATAGAATATAAATAAGAATTGATTGATTGAGGCTCAGGGAATGAGGAGGGGCTTTCGTTATCAATCAGGAGGGGTAGGGAGGGAGCTAGATTGTTTACTTTAACAATAAATCTCTTGGCACTTTTTTTTTGTTATTAAAATATATACATTTTTGCATGGTAGATTGTGAATATGATCATTTTGGTAATATTTCTTTCTTCCTCTCTCTCTTCAGATACATGGCGATGGCGGTATTGGAGCAAACTCCAAACACGCTAACCCTGGCTGTGGCCTGCAGTGATGGAGCCATCAGGTGACTGGATTTACAGATAAATGCGTTGTTGAACTTATTGAAGTAAATCATGTAAACCACGTAATATATTTATGTTTGATACATTTTATATTTGTATTTACTCACCTGCTCTGGGACTGCAGACGCAAACTAGCGATATAATCTAGCGGAAAGTATAAACTAAAGTAAAGTAACATTTTATCCTATTTTCTTTGTCGTTAGGCTGTTCTCAGTAAGTGAAGTGAACCGCCACATCGAGATGCTGTGCGAGCGCTTCCACCATCAGCGCTGTGTGCTCAGTGTCGCCACCTGCTGTTTAGAGGATACGCAAGGATCCAGGTGAGAAGGAGATGTTGAGTTTTAAAAATGAACGGTGTAAGAAGCAGCGCCGGGGCTCCAAGTGCTTCAAGGGGCACCACATTGATGAGACATTGTACAGTATTTACACTGCTGTTTTTAATGCAATTGACAAAAACAGCCATTGAATTCAATGAGAACGATGAGGGAGAGTGTGGCCAATGATTAACGCACGGAGCGCAGAGTGTAGCCCGTGGCGTTTCCCCGTTCATACAACAGACATAACATAATAAATTCATTAGAAAACATGAGTTCAGACTCTGACAAAACCGTTGCAGCCTGTGGTGATCTCTGGAGCCTGTGCTCACAGCTCTGAGTGAGAGAGAAGCAGGGAGATGGAAGCGAAGGAGACGTTTGAGATGGAGAGCGGCTTGGCTGCAGGGGCGGAGCAGAGGAACTCAGCTTATGGGGGGCATTAGCTGTTAAATTGTTGCTTCTAAACTCTGGTAATTACACATATTTCTACAATTATTTTTGGTGTAGATTAGTGGGTTTACAGAAATTTAGTTAGAAAATAGTATGTATTTCTTTATTACATTTCTATAACACAATAACATGGTACAAATAAAAATATATGGCTTGAGTATTAGCACATATAGCGGTAATGGGTATAAGGTCAAAAACAGGAGGAGGAGCTGGTCAGCGAACCGCAATTCTCTGGCTGGGACATGGGGCTGGAGGAGCTCTGATAGATAACAAGGCCATGCCATTAACACGCTTAAAAACAATCATTCAAATCTTAAAGTGTATCCTTTTTGGTTTAGTTCTATTTTAGGCCTGGCTTGGCTCTGGTATAGAAATATCTTTCATCTTTCCCCTTTATATTTCAGGCATAAGCTGCTCTTCTCCGCCGCTACAGACGGACAGATTGCCGTGTGGAATTTCAACTCATTCTCATCATCAGATCAAATTCCAGCTTCTCCTTTGTTCACTGTCTTCACACATCAGAGTGGAGTAAACTCCTTGGACATAAACCCCAACAAACTTGATGACTTTTACCATATAACTGTAACAAGTGGAGGAGATGACGGCCAGCTCACCGTGTGTAACATCAAAATCCAATTTGGTCAAAATTCTGCTAATTCAGATCTCCAAAGTCCGCTTTCTATCAGCCTTGAAAGAAAGCTTAACGTCCAGTCGGCCCACGCTGCCCCTTTGACATCTCTGAAGTTCCTAAACAAGAATCTAATTGTCTCCACGTCTTGCGACCAGAGAGTTTGCCTGTGGAGAGCCGGAAGTGCCGGGATCTCCCACCAGAGGGCAGTGTGCTCCCATGTGGCGGACGCGGCGGCTCTTGCAGTTTGGGAAGACGAATGTGACCAGAAAAGTGGGTCAGGAGCTGAGGTAACACTTGAAGAAGCAGCGAAATCAGGAAATGATGAGGCAGAAAAGATTCATATTGAGGAGAGTGAAGTAGAGCAGACATTGAGTGGATATGTGTTAGTTTGTGGGCAAGGCTTGCAGCTTATTCATGTGAGCGAGTGAATCAAAAGAAGAAATGGGTAATATCCAAAGTGAATGTAGTAAAAATACAACCTCTTTCAAGCAAACAGGTAATTGTAGAGCTTTAAAATATGTTTAATATGTATCAATCCAAATTTTGTTTGTTATATTTTAATAAAGATAATTTATTCTATAGAAGTTCTTCATTGTATTCCAAACCAGTCGAGGTATTTTCAAGGCCCTGTACCTGATGTTCTTCCTGGCAGTGAATGGAATTGGTTTTGTCCTTCAATAAATTCAGTGCATCTAATTATTATAAAGGTTGTTTTTGTTTTTTTGTTTGTTTTGCTCAAGATCTAGCAGGCAAGTTGTTGTTAGCATTGTTGCCACAGTGACCCTAAAACGTTGTGAAACATGCTCAAATACTCATCCCCGAAGAACTGGAATATTAGAAATGTTTTAGGAAAGTTTGGAATGAGTTTGTTTTGAACACAACTAACAATTTACAAACAGTACACGCAAAGAAAGTGAACAGTAAATGAGGTATAGAGCCTTTAAAACAGATGGTGTTGGTGGTTAAGTACATTTAAATGTTACTTCTTGTTCTATGATTACTTTTTAAATGCATGTGCAGCAAAAAGTAGTCTTCTTGTCTGCACACTGGTGATACAAACAATCTAACGCGTACATCTTTTGTACTCAGAGATATTGCTATTATGGCATTTGCACTGTTACATACAGAAGGGTGAATTGTATATTATATTATTGCTGTGGCATCTATCTAGCTTCATCTTCAAACTACCTGAGTTCTAAACATAAGGACTGAATACAGCACGATTTAATTGAACTAGAGAAAGGCTGGGAAACTCAATCAGTGGATAATTGAATCAGTTCACTTACCGGGAGGCAGGAGAAGACGGTTGTTGATCTTTGCTTGGTATATTTCAACCAACTTTTTCACTTTTTTGACAGTTGAGACAATGAGTCTCCTCTACATCTAGATTTTTTGTTCTTTCAGACTGATAACCCCAGGTATTTCAAGAAACGTGTCCGCCAGAGATTAATGATAACAAATTGATTCTTCATTCACAATTGTGCCCAAGCCGATTGCAAATACGCTGTACTGATCAGCATTTGCTCAGATTGAGTCCCACAGTTGGCCTGAGTCACAGAGCAGTGCTTCAGGTGCAGCGGCGGGTCATAGCAGACCTGCCCCCTCCTAAAGCAGGTCCCACTGGGGACAAAAGAGAAGGCAGGTGTATTTAAGTGCTTGTGTCTCAAGAAAAATCCAGCTTACTGAGCTATCCTCTCCTTTTATTTACATTTTTAAGGTCACAAAATCCCCCTGACGCTGTTTACCTCCTTCTTGATACACTTTGTGGTTTCCTGTGTCCTCTTTATCTCAGAGCAACAGCACCAGCCGCAGTCGCTCTGGTAAACAACATACACTACAGTGTTGGGTTGTAACAGAATACATGCATTTAGAATATGCATTTAGAAAACTCATTTTGAGAAACTGTGTTCTGGTACAGCTATCTTTCTTTGACCAGGGAAAAGCTTGAAGATGAGCTGCACTGCCAGTGTGCATTTGCAAAGAGCTTTGTGCGTTTCTAATTGGTGATAAATAAGTTCATAACAGGTGGGGAAATAAGTGTGGAGCCCACATTTGCTGTATGTACATACTTAAAACACAAATCAATAAATGTTTTTCATCAAACTCTGATGCTCCTGATATCACCAAGTAATTAAGAGTCCAGGGCCAATGTTACAGCCAGCCAATCAGGGGTCAGTTCTGCTAGATCGTCAGCTCGGAACAAAAATTAAGTTTAGTAACAGGGAAATCTTTAAGGTTAGGGCTAGGTATAGGGTTAGGTTTAGATATATTTTCAGACAAACCAACTCATAGACCACAAAAGTGAAGGCTGTTCAGCAAAGCATTACTTATCAGTCAAAATACTTTTGCAAAAGTGGTACCAACATTTTAGAATATGGAACAACCATCTCACAGAGACGTCCAGGTCGTCCACGGACGTTCACGCCACGAGTGTCTTCTGACGAGAAGGGTTGAAGAAAATCATCATGCAAGTTCACTGCAGTCATCCAAAGAAAAGAAAGATTATTTCCCCTGATGACATCTGACATACAGTGCATACTGTAGTAATGACATGCATGCGTGCCGTCCACGAAAGAAGCCTCTCCTAAAGTCCAGGATCAAAAATGCCGCCTAGAGTTTGCCAGAGCCAAGACAAAGATGAAGACTTTACTCTGTAGTATGGAGTGATGACACCAAGATGAACATTAACCAATGGCTTCAAAACTGTATGGTGTCTCAAAGTTGAGGACTACAAAGAAAAATGCATTTTACAATACACAAAACCTTATTGCCTTTTATTATCACAAGATTTTTAAAAGAATAGAAGAGCAACTGGATAATTTGGACTTTACACTGATTATTATTGAGATTCCATCAGGTCTTCATCCCAAATTGTAATAAACACTGGTTTTAAAACTGGCTTTGAGCAGAGGTGAGATTTGCACAGTATTCACCTGTTTGTATTGGATATCGCTCTTGTGTGAGGTGTAATTTTCATGTTGATTTGCATATTCATGACCCATGTGCTGTATGCTAATGCCCATGTCAGAGAGGGTGTTAGAGAGATTAGTCATGTTCTCTCAGTGGAGGCCATTTTAGACACATTGACAAGTCAAATGGGCCCAATCATTTCTTCAGTCCATTTAGCAACATTACAAATTTTTTATTCATTTGTCTTTTTTAAAGATAATATAGATTTGTAAAACAATGATGCAGCAAAATCTTATATATTTAAATTGGGAAAAATTACCCAAAGAATATTGTACATGTCATTTTTGTGAGTTACCAAGAGGAGAGAATGGGGCTGGTTGTCACACTTCTCCACAGCTCATCAACAGAATGTCCCTCAGAGTCATACAACCATTAAATGGCTTAAAACCTTTTTACATGTTATTGCAATACATAGTTTTTAACCACAAAAATAATGTGCTGCAAGTTGTCACAATGTGGATGTTTGACGTTAACAAATTTAGAAAAGAAAAGGTTTTTTGCAATAAAAAGGCAAAATGAGGTTTAAAGTACACACAAATCAATGCCAATATGTTTCTCAAACTAACTTGCATTTTTGCAAAGAAATAAATAAAAAAAAAGCTGTAGAACCCCCAAAATATGCACTCTACAAAAAACTACAGTTAATTATTGTTAAAACATATGGACACAAAATCTAATTGACTTCCACCATACCTACAGTATGTATGTATAATTGAGGATGACTGGACAATAATATGTCAATAGTCCGTTGTCTATGTTCATCTGCTTTGGTCTGTTCCCCTGTTCCATCACAGAAATACAAAAGTAGCATTTTTCATATTTAGTAATCCGTAATTTCCGGCCTATAAGCCGCTACGTTTTTCACTGCGGCCAATTTTTTATTTTGACAAATATGCAGCTTGTTTTTATGGGCTAATGGCCACTAGGGGACTCTCCAGCAAAGGTCAAAAGTCAAATTTATTTATAAAGCACATTTACAAACAGCAGGTACTGTCCCAAAGTGCTGTACAGATTAAAAAGAATAAAACAATCCACATTGAATACAAATAAGAAACAAAAAGATAACACATAAGAAAATGTTCAGCTCAGCTAGTGCAGATAAAGCATGTGTCACTGGTTACCCTCTGGGGCGAAATGCCTGGCTGTTTTGTGTGTGGAATACCTGGATTATATTGAATTAGTCCAAACCAGAGCACAGCACTGGTCCACAACTGCAGTAGTATAGTGGTCGGCTGTGCGCACTTTGTGTGTGTGGCCAGGAGAGGACAGAGGAGAGGACCCCAGGAGAGGACAGAGGAGAGGACCCCAGGAGAGGACAGAGGAGAGGGCCCCAGGAGAGGACAGAGGAGAGGACCCGTGGAAATCTCTCAGCAGTCAGTCGTGCCCTTGATGTGAAAAGGTTCCCCACCCCTGCGCTATATGCTCTGCCCTTGGGTAGACTGATGGAATCGAGGCTGCCAATCTGTGCAATGGGCCCCTCTGACCTCCACTAACATCACTCTCAAGACAACTTCCATAGGGGCTGTGGGTGAAGTGTCTTGCCCAAGGACACAACGAAAGTCTGCACCTGCAGGAGCCGGGATCAACAAAATAAACCTCTGTATCCATTTGTGTAGGTTCTCAGTCGTACAGGAGTTGTCCATCAGCTACTGATGATGATCTTTGGAGTAAGATCGAAACGTCTACAGACGTACTACAGAGTACAGATGAAGACTGAAGAATTTTTGCCTACTCTGTATCCATTATTAATATTTAGTCACCAAAGAGGTCCATTTTGGCCACTTTTATGTGTACAACTGCTTATTTTGTTAATTATCTAAAGGAGAAGTTGGTAGCACTTTAGAATACGGCCCGTAACTACTGGTAACTACTAGGTAATTACCCTAGTAATTACGTGTAATTAACCCTTAGGTAATTAACCCTAACCCCCTTTCTAGGGTAATTACCTCGTGATTACCTAGTAGTTAATTACCTAGCAGTTACCAGTTGTTACCGGGCCATGTTCTAAAGTGTAACCAAAAGTTAAATTGATAAGAAAGAAGAAATAAAGATGACCTATTCAGCTGCAGTGATGCACTGTTAACACCTGAACAGACTGTCTATCTTGCACCTTGCTTTTCTCACACCTGACTCTGTTTGCCAGCTTTCAAACTCCAGAACTGGGACACTTTGAGCGCCAAACAAACAAAGTAAATCCCTGCGTTCTTGCAGTTCAATGAAAATTTCACATCTAAAAACACACAACGCACTCCCAAACAGCTTCAGTGGGTCATGTTTTGCTTTGGAGGGAGTTCTGACTAAAAAACATCTTCCCGAGGTGGTTTCCGAACTAAAAAGGGTACTTCTCCTTCCTCTCCTCTCTGCGAATTAAAAATAAATTTGGGCCCGAAGCGGCTCCAGATGGCTTTAAAACTGACTTCATTCATTTTCTCCTGATGAGCGCCAAATGTTTCAACACAAAAAGCCGTCCCCGTGTTGTTTGGGAGCTCCTTCTCTGCCCACGCTGAAATTAATTTAGAGGGAGTTAATGGATTCTGCCCCGGACTATTTTTACTGCAGCGGCCGACCGGAGTTTGGAGAAGCTTATTCCACTTTGAAGAGGTTATGTAACTTGCCCATTAACTGACGAAGTGTCCGAGTAATTGCTCGAAACTTGGGAGATGTATTGTTGGCACAGGATATTGAAATTGTTGTGTAGAAGGTATGCAAAATACGCAGTAGGGCAGGGCAATATGGGCAAAAAAAAAAACAGAAATATTGTGATAATGATACATATTTGATGATATAATATACACCTGACAAAATACTTCAAAAACGCCAGTGGAGCTATATAAAGAACCAGTTTACCTGTAAGTCCCACCTCTCTTTGTTCTAAAGGTTGGAGAAAAACCTTTAGAGCAGAGATCACCCTATTCACACCTACTGTAACCTCTGCTCCTATGCTTCGTATTGTCTTGCCCTGGGCTTTGTTCTAAGGCTATTCACACCTTCTATAGTCCTGTCCTGGCCTCTGTCCCAGCCTGTTTAGCATGACAGAGGGTTGGTTTCGACCGAAGAGTGCTGCTATAGACAGGGGCTAAATTAAAGCGAAGGAGTGGGGGGCCTTCACCGACGATAAGACTTTACTGACCTCACAATGGAGAAATTGACTTGTTGACAACAGCTCACACAGTACAGTACCCCCCCACAAAGTCAGGAAACGTGCCATGAAAGAAGAACGTCTGTGTCAGTTCTCAGTCGTACAGGAGTTGTCCATCGTAGGCAAAGATTCTTCAGTAGAGTTTCGCTCTTCATCCAAAGAGCTTTGTCAGCACTGAACGGAATTTACATCAGTTTCATCAAAGAAGAAATCACTTTATATTTCAATAATGTCCCAAAAAATAGAGATTTTCCCCACCATGCTCCGTCCCTGGTCTGTTGGCATCTACAGACGTCACCTGTACATGTGTCCGTGGAGGGTGAGGCTGCTTTGAATTGAAATGTTTCTGTATCACTCTGCTCTTTCAGAACTGTGTGTAGTAAAAGTGCAGCGTAACGTGGCTCTAAATGTCACGTGTTTATCCCCCGCTCTGACAGGTCGAAGTGAAAATGTGAAGCTGCCTGACATTTTGATGAGAGAGTGGAAACAAGTTGTGCATGAATGTAGCATCAGCCCAATTTAGTCATTTAACATTTTCCGTCATTAAACATTTATGGAGCACAATACAACGTTGTTATGTTGTTATATTGGAGTCAGTTCCATTAAGTTATTGGGAACTTTTTGCTTATAATGTACTACAATCAATAATGTGCAGTTGTCAATCACTCTTGGGATCACCACAGCAAAGGTTTACTGGAAGGTCCATGAGCTCCTTCAACAGGGCTTCCTGTTTTAGGGCCCAAGGCAGCCAACCACACACTGTGACAACCAACATGGCCACCGTTGATTTCCTCGTTTTTGACAGTTATTAACTTTACTACAGTAAGATATAAAAAGTAAGTGGTGTCTATTTCAAGTCTCTGGTTTCAGCTTCATGTACAGTAATGTTTGTGTGCCTCTTGTGGGATGGTCTGTTGATCAGTGGTGGCAGAAGTGCTCAATATTCTTACTCAAGTAGAAGTGCACATACAGGACCAAGGATTTACTTAAGTAAAAGTATCAGATTAAATTTCTACTTCAGTAAAAGTATAATGTAATATATATTTTCAAAATATCTTGCACTGGATTTCTGTCTTTTTTGTTTACAAGGCCTTTGAATAGCCAATTTGAAGAAGGATTGTGTTCAGTATATGGATCGATATTTTCTTGTGAAATATGCCTTGTTAAAATGAAAAAACTCAATAAATAAATATTGAAAGAAAAAAAGTATACACTGTAAAATGTACTTAATAAGTAAAAAGTAAAAGTATTTTTAAGAGTTTAATGTGATTTTTTTTAATCCTTTGAATCATACCAGGTCTAAACCAGGACTAAACCAGGGCTAAAACTGATCTAAACCAGGACTAAACCAGGGCTAAAACTGATCTAAACCAGGACAAAACCTGAAACCAGGTCTAAACCAGGACTAAACCAGGGCTAAACCTGAAACCAGGTCTAAACCAGGTCTAAACCAGGTCTAAACCAGGACTAAACCAGGGCTAAACCTGAGCTAAACCTAAACAAGGACTAAACCAGGGCTAAACCAGGTCTAAACCAGGACTAACCAAGGTTGAAACCTGATCTAAACCAGGACTATTCAAGATCGAAACCTGATCTAAACCAGGACTAACCGAGATCAAAACCTGATCTAAACCAGGACTAAAACAGGACTAAACCATGATCTAAACCAGGACTAAACCAGGACTAAACCATGGACTAAACCAGGTCTAAAACAAGGACTAACCCAGATTGAAACCTGATCTAAACCAGGACTAAACCTGATCTAAACCAGGTCTAAACCAGGACTAACAAGGGTCGAAACCCTATCTAAACTAGGACTAAACCAGGGCTAAACCTGAAACCAGGTCTAAACCAGGTCTAACCAGGACTAAACCAGGGCTAAACCTGAGCTAAACCTGAAACCAGGGCTAAACAAGGACTAAACCAGGGCTAAACCAGGTCTAAACCAGGACTAACAAGGGTCGAAACCCTATCTAAACTAGGACTAAACTCAGGGCTAAACCAGGACTAACCAAGGTCTAAACGAGTAAAGCACTAACTCAGGTCTAAATCAGCTCTAAACCAGTTCATCACAGAGGTTACTTTGAAAATAA
>OMNZ01027263.1:3648-16617 GCA_900303255.1 Lesueurigobius sanzi | reverse complement strand
TGACTTACAACTTACACTGAAGGGGATTCACTTTTAAAAATGCTTTTTCTCATATTGACATTTACTACGAGGAACCTAATTTTCAATATTGCTCAGTTTGAAGAAACCACAACATTAAAGGGACTCTACGGAAGTTAAAATGTAAAAAATAATACATTTTCCACCCCCTACATGCTATGTAGGGGGTCAATTGCCGCTATAAGCCTGCACCGTCACTCTAAAGTTGCGTGTTCGGGCCGAGGCAGCAGTCATTCACCAGCTTAACATGGAGACTGCAGTTACGCGGACGGCCAGAGGTGGCAGTCACGAGTATGAAAATGGACAACCTCCGTTGAGTCTCTTTAAGGTACAATGTATAACACTTCACCCAGAAAATATATTAAAATACAGGCATTTTTTTTTTGTCGCAGATACTTTTGGTTGAAAAACAACTAAAAATTGAACAAACATGTGTCTTTGCTGTGAGTGGCTCCTCTGACAGGTAGTTCCCATACGGTGTAGATATGGATATCATTAATGTACACTCTATGGTGGTTCCTCATCCAAATCCATTCTTTGATTGCCCTCTGCAAAAATAGCATTTTCTGCTGATTAGCTATTGCTAGCCACAGTATATAGCTAAACCCCTACAGGACACACCACTGTGTCATGTATGAACAGCTGCCTTAGCTCAGACTTCCAGCTAGACACCAACATCACTGGTTACTAGGGCAGGGCCATATGACCTCAAATCGATATAATGATATAAGAAAGAAATATCCCGATAACGATATATTTGACAATATAATTGACAATGGATAGAATATTTCAAAATCCCAGCTTTACGCCTATTGGGATTCCTTTCCTTTGTTTTTCTTTTAGTGCCATGCTGATTTCATTGCAAATTTGATCTACTCAAGCAACATACAGCCTTCAATTCATTTACGTTTTAAGCAGCTGCCTCTAAAGCCTCCACAGTCAGTGTTTGTGCTGCTCTTATGGAGCTGAGCGTAGCATTAGCTGTGACCTCCGTCTGCCGCTGGTCCTGACTTCAGTCTAAACCAGCTGAGTCACATGCTAACTATATCACATCCACAACAACATAAAAAATTACGAAGATATCCAAAACTTATACCCCGTTATCGATACACGATACAGTTACAATTCATTTTTAAATGCATCTTCTTTAATTATCCCATATACCTAAAGCAATATTTAGCGCCCTACAGTTCATCTTATAGCCTCAGTCACAATGATTTCTCTACTTTACAGTTCCTAAAGTCAGGAGAGAAGTAGGGAAACATGCCTTCCTGTTGCTATTCGTTATATAACTTAATTTGAAGCATTCAGAAATGCCACTCTCGTGCACCTTCAAAACATTTGCTTATGCCTATAGCACTTAATCTAAATGTTCTATTTTTTGTTGTCACAGGCAAAATAATTAATTGTACTTTTTCATTGAGCGAACATTGGCCCATGTCATGGTCAAAATCTTTATTGCTTTTTGTACATTATTATTCCTGTAATATACACTTCTACCTTAGTACATTATTTGTTATATTCCTGTACACTATTGTATATTCACTACAATGTAATGTTACGCTGTAATGTATTGGAGGTGGATGGAGAACCAGGTGAGCTACGAGAGTTAGTCTGAGTGTGGGTATGGATGTGTGAGTGTGTGTATGATTGTAATCTGCATTATTGTTTATATTATTGTTGTATTATCATTTATTTAATTTCATTTGATGTTTTGTTTTGCTGCATATTGGACTATATGCATGGCTGCCTTCGGCTGTTAAACTATTTTCAGAGGACCCCCATGAAAACCAAATGATGCATCTCATGGGGTTATTCCTCTCTAAATAAATGTCTAAATAAATAACTAAAATATAATTCAAAATGTTCCGCAGTGTACCTTTAAACACCTACATAATAATACATTTCACATAGGGGACATACAACACATGATTATTATTTAGGTGTGGTTGCGTCAGGATTGATATTGTTAATTTCTAAAGAAAATTTGACACTGGCTGTAAAAATGACGAACTTTGGCTCCTGTCAGGGCCCAGCCTAAAAAGCAGACTGTGCAGCTGCTTAGGGCCCAGAGACCACTAGGCGCCCCCCCAATTAGTGCATACATTTTGTCCACAAAAAAAAAAAAAGAAATCAAATGATCTTATTTTTTATATATTTGCCCTGTATTTGAGAAACTAACTTTAAAACATTTGCTAGATGGGTAAGATTTTTACATTTAAATTAAGAAAACACATCAACAACAATATTATTCCAAGTAAATTGATATTAGTTTTCTCTGATTTTGAGTGAAATCAGATATTATTTCTTGAATTTAACAGTAAAATAGATACCCCATTGGCAGAATTCTTGAAATCTTAGAAATTCAAATCAAGGGCAATAGAAAGCTGTAGA
Organism: Lesueurigobius sanzi; assembly: GCA_900303255.1. NCBI lineage: Eukaryota > Metazoa > Chordata > Actinopteri > Gobiiformes > Gobiidae > Lesueurigobius > Lesueurigobius sanzi. Next base: position 14,205 of record OMNZ01027263.1, on the reverse strand, counting down.
TTTATTTTTTCAGTGTAACATACTTCCTTTTCCTAACATAGTCTGGATGAAGTGCGGGGGAACTGAATGTGTGTCTCATGTATGGGAATATTTATCTGAAATTAAATTGAAGTTGCGAGGGCCCCATGACATCATTTGGCTTAGGGTCCCTTGAACGCTTTGTCCCTCATTATGAGCCTGACCCAGAGATTATGAAACACTCGTGCGCCATCTTGTGCACATAGCCCGCAAGTACAACACACACGTTCACCGCTGAGCATCTTTTACAGGACTTATCTGAAGTAAAGCCAGGACAATTACTGTTTACTTACGATTTCCATATCCTGTGCACTAATTAGCTCGGCGCTGTAGCAGTGTTCACAAACGATATCGATGCTTATGTTGTCCACTAGACTGGGGAAGAGGATGTGGATGAGCTTTTCGTACGACTCATTCTCCGCTTCCTTCTCTGCATTGGGGATATTGTCCACGTTCAAGTACCGGGCCGCGGGTTCACTCCCCCCGTGCACCAACGCGTCCACGAAAGCCTGGAACCACCCGGGCACGTCAGTCCTCTTTACAACTTCAGTGATGAGTCTCTTCGCACCAGCAGTGTTTCCCTCTTGTTGTTGTAGTAGTCGTATCTGCTCCTTTTGCTCGGGGGTGAAGAAATGAACATAGTCCACAACTTGCTCTACTTTGATTAATTTTTCCAGTTGAGGCCTAAACAAATCAATGAGACGTGTCCTCGCCGCGTCAGTGTCAGGATCCATCATTCACGGCCGCGTATGTGCGCGTAAATTTGATCGTGTACGTCTAAAGGCAGGGTCAAAGCCCGAATAGTCTCTCGACTGCTGCAAACCCCACTTATAGCTCGCTGCTAGGTCACTGTTTTCGGTTTCTGAACATTCACAGCTTTCACTTTCGATTCCTGCTAATAGAAACACGTACACTAATATATTTCACCGCTAGAGGGCGCGGTTGTATTGGGTCATGATGGCACAGCTCTGGCTGTTGCGCACATATTGCAACAGCTTTAAAATGACATTGACTTAAAGTTTGCAGACGTATCTAAATCCAACTAATACGCACACATTAAGATTGATTTCCATGAGGATCTTGATAAAAGAAAAACAAATAGTATTTTTAATTTCTATTTGATTTAATGCTTCTGTTTTGTTTTCTCCTTTAGGAAAGCAGCCTATTCTAGCTTCCCTGTACATGATAGCTTGTTGGCACCTTAAGGCACTGAGCGACAAACCTGCAACATTTGAGATTTCAATATCACCATTTCAAGTAAGGATCAAATCTACAAACACTAGGCATACACCCCTAATGTAACATTCTGAATATATATATATATATATATATATATATATATATATATATATATATATATGAAAACATTTCCACTTTGGGAACAGTCCATAAACCTAAAACAATTGATCCTGGAGTGTCATGGAGCCACCCATATAGCCACAAATACACATAAAAAGTTACACAGAGCACCTGTAGGTTACATCATACATGTCTTGACGTTGCTCTTGAACTCCACCCAAGTCCATGTCGTTGGACAAATATCTTTGCAGCATTAATAGCTCTGACATTTCTGTGTGTAAAAATAGCTCATAGGGTAAAACCATTTGTAGATCCTGGGATTAATATCATGTACACTTGTAGGGGAGACACTACAGGCATGTTTCCATTTGCATGCTTTGGGCCAGTTTGCTCTCATCACATACAAACTTTCACTTGGAAACAAATAAATGGCCTGATCTTTACAATAAGGAGTGTAATTATTGCATTGAATCTATCAATGTTTCTCCAAAGAACTATGTGGGAAGTTACCAATGGCAGTATTCTCAAAACACATTTTTCTTACATTGTGGTGACAACACCTCCACTTTAGGTCCGTCCATCTAGATGCTCCTGATATCACCAAGTATTTAAGAGTCCAGGGCCAATGTCATGTTGTTTGCCCAGGACCAATGTTGCAGCCAGCCAATCAGGGGTCAGTTGTGCTAGATAGTCGGCTCAGGACAAAAATTAAGTTTAGGAACAGTGAAATCTTTAAGGTTAGGGTTAGGTCTAGGTTTAGGGTTAGGTTTAGACATATTTTCAGACAAACCAACTCATAGATCTATCCAAAATTACAGCAGTGTGGCAAGTTTTCAAAACAGACTGTCCCTCCCCTTATCTAGCACAACTGACCCCTGATTGGCTGGCTGTAATATTGGTCGTGGACAAACAACTTTGACATTGGTCCTGGACTCTTAATTACTTGCTTCTACAGACTGCAAACATCCCATTCTTGTACTTGACAATATTTTGAGAGTTTGTTCAGAGGGATTTTTCATTATTTAATTCCTAGCCTGATTTATTGAGTTTTGAACCACCCAAAACATGATGAAATTAGTTTTTTTTTTGTTTTTTACAGATTTATTCACTAATAACTAATTTATTCAAAAACTAAACAATATATTTAAAATCCCCTCTGAACAAATCTCATTTTTTAAACTAATAATATATCAACAAAAGAAAACCATGGCTTCATCCATCCATCCGGGTCGCAGGGGCAGCAGTCCACCTGCCCGAGTCACCACTGCACCAGTCCCTTATGGCTCCTCCTGCAGGTGGTGGGTCCACGGGAGGACGGCCTCACGACGCTCCTTCACCTCTGGGCGACGTAACCGGCCTTGATGGTCTCATTACAAGGAGCTTCTGAACCGCTCATGGTCTGACCCGTCACCTGGGACCTGTTTGCCCTGGGAGACCCTACCAGGAGCACAAAGCCCCAGACAACAGAGCTCCTCGGATCATTCGGGTTATTTCAAATTCAAGACAATTTTGGCCATTTTCTTCTCGTAGTTACAGTATGTCAGTAATATACAGCAAAAGTTTCAAATTGATATCACTCGATTTAAAATGTTCCCTTTCGCCTTCAACTCCCGACTGTAAGAATAATGACAATCAGACAAAATATGAACGTCTCCATTTATTGCTCCAACAGCATCAGAACAAACATTATATACTACTGTTACTGTTGAGAGTTTCTCCCTTTCTAGAAAAAATATGTTGATTCTATTGTTCATTCTGGCATTCTCATAGTATAACATCTGTATCTCTGTTCAATGTACAGTACCGGGTGCTGATATGGTTTAATAGTGTATAAGGTTAGTCATAAATATAAATAAAAACATTGCATTGGGGGATGGGTTGTATAGGCACAAAACCATCTCTTAGGCTTCTTTTTTTTAAATATATATATGCAAAGGTATACTTGTCGTTTCTCAAAATCTCTAAGAATAACAATATATTACATCCTATAAAATGAAGCTGACATCATTTCATGTATGAATGTGCTACTTTGGGCTCAAAAGCAGTGCAAAATAGTAGTAATATTAGAACAGATATAAAAGACATGCACTGCCTTAGTCGGAAACATCATACGTGCTCGTGTCACCAGCAAGTATGGTGTGTCCCGTAACCGTTGGCTTATTGGAATCCAGTAGGTGCGCATTAGTGAGCACAGTAATAATGCACATTGTTTGTAGAAGAACGTAAGTAGTAGTAGTAGTAGTAGTAGTAACAGTAAGAGTAGTTGCCGTAGTAATGGGTGCGCGATGTGGCTACGCTGGTACCGCTGACCTGGAGTTGTTGGCCAGAACTTCCTGTCTATTCATTTCTATTAAGATTAGCTTAGACTAATTCGAATTGTGATATTTTCTGGATACTCCGTGGTGGATGGCAAGTTCCCTCTCGATCAGCGGTTTTCAAACTTTTCTCACCAAGTACCACCTCAGAAAAGATTTGAGCTTCCAAGTTTCAGCGAGGCCTATTTCTGGATCAAATCAGAACTAAACCGGGTCTAAAATAGACCTAAATGATCTCTAAACTGGGTGTAAACCATGTCTAAATAAGAAAAACACACAGATTAAGCAGGCTCGCTCATCCAAAACGTTTGACAAGCTACAATGAAGACAAAAAGAACAAGAAGGTCCGTACAGCTGATACAGTTGTGCTCATAAGTTTACATTCCCTGGCAGAATGTTTGATTGTTTTTTTGGCCGTCTTTCAGATAATATGCATGATGACACAAACCTTTTCTTTTTTTTTTACTCATGGTTAGTGGTTGTGTGAAGTATAGTCAAAACAAACTGTTTACTCTTTTCCAATTATAATGACAACATAAACTAACCAAATGTCCCTGATCTAAAGTTCACACATTGTGCATCTTGAAACAAACACAACTTTTTCCTGTCCTGTATTTTCAGCTGAAGTTACTTGTGGGAACTCTTCTTGTTGTATTTGTCTTTGTCGTAAACATGAAAACACACGACTGAAGCATGAATTAATTAATTTATAGTCTAAGATTTCAGATTTTCACTTGAAGAAGCCATGTACCACAGTTTGAGAAACACTATTCTAGACCAGTGGTTCCCGAAGTGGGGGTTGCGAACACTATCCTTGTGCTGCAAGATGTATTCCCGAAAATACATCTTGAAAGAGTCCAATCACTTACGTTTGGCTCGACTCATCCATTTGTGCGGACCAATGACGTGCCTGCATTGGGGTTTAAGGCGGGACATGTTGGTAAGACGTCGCACCAAATGCCGAAGAATAACAAACAAACATGGCTACGTCTGAGGACTTACTTTTTGATGCCACAATTGACTCTGTTTTAGCTGAAATGCCGACTATTTCTGCTTTGAAAAGGGAGCAAAGAGACATTTGTGCTTTTCTCCTGGCTGGATTCAGCAACAGTACGGTAGGCGGACACTAACAGGCCTTTCACCCAATTATCTTGAAGTATTGCTGTAACGGTCCCTCCCTTTCACAAGCGGGTTGAATGAGAGCCATCCCAGATTGATACTGTAATGTGTAGCACTACGCATATCAATCTGGGACATGCCAGGTTACACGAACACAGAGCTGGCGATGATTTCAAGAAGTAAAATATTGATAGTATATTAATATACTTTGATTAAAAACATTAGAGATTAGTGAATGAAGGTCAAATAACACGGTAAACAATGTAAAAACATATTGAGACACATTTGAAATGCTTTTTTGGTTTGATATTATCTATTGCTAATTAGTTGTTACAGTGGTGGTCCTGGATTTTTGAGGGTCCCAGTTTGAAAGGTTTGGGAGCCGCTGGTCAAGATGGTCACTTTCTGTGCGTTACCAACTTGATGTACGATGTAAATGCTTCAATAGAGCTTTGGAACTGACATCAATTTTGCCAATTAAGCCAAAACACAGCTTATTTTCAATATTATTCCCTCGTAGATGGTGCGTTCTAACACATCAGTCCACTACACAACAGGCCCCAACTATCTTGAAGTTATTTGTCCATCTAGCTTCCCTCAGTTCTACAGTTAGCAGTTTGTTGTTTGGACCAGGAAGATGGCGCCTCAACCACATACACATCAACACAATCTGCTGGCCATGCCCCATTATGTGACATCACATTCCAAAGCTCTATGGAGGAGACGTCTGTGTTTACAACAGTCAGCAAGGTTGTCTTGAATCATGTAGTTTATTATTTTGTAATTACTAACTTTTACATTTTGGCACAAATATGAACTTATCTGCTTAAAAACAATCATCTTGTCTGTAGTTTTAATTATAATTATTTATTGTCATTGCATGTTAGCCTTTAGCTTTAAGACAAACCTTTCTAAACACAGACATATCCTCCTCTGAAGTATTTCATCCTAGTTGAAGTTATTAACACACAGTAAGTGTCATCTACCAGGAACTCACTGTCCACCACGGAGTCTTTAGAAAATATCATTACTCGAACACGTCCAAAGCTACTCTTAATGTAAGTTATCGCAGACAGGAAGTTCTGGCGCCGACGACTTCACGTTAGCGGGACCAGCCAAGCCACATGGTGCCACCGGCCAATAGTACTTGCAGTAATAGTATTGTGCACTGCAGTGCAAGTGTCCACAACCCCTGAGTCACACGTCAGAGAAGACATACAACTGAAGACTGGAAATGGTTTGGAAATTTCTCTATCAACAAGTACAATAGTAGTAGGAAATATTTTATACATGTTTTTTTAATATATGTGGACCTCATATTGGCTTTGCGCTCTAATGGGCAACAAGCAATGACAACATGGCTTTGCTTAAGGTGCAAAAGTACAATGGGCTTTTCCAAAATTAGTCCCAAATATTGCATCATAAATAGTATTTTAGTTAGTTTATATGTTTTAATCTGTGTAATATTTTATTTTTTATAATTACAAACACTTTTTTGTGTTGGTTTTATATGCACTCTATATATTTACCATTCTGTGCAAAGGCTTGTCTATCCACCATCAGTAACACAAGAAGATGAACTTTCATTATCATTTGGAAATGCTTCTTGTTATTTACAGTTCTGGATTGCACGTTGCTTTTCCAGTGTGAGCAAATCCAGTAAATAAGCCATTCCCAAAGTCTGGGGATAATCATTCTGAAGCAATTTGGGATGTTTTCCAGCCCGAGAGTCACTTTAAATAGCAGGGACGGTGGGCTGAAGACTGAATACATGTATATTTTCTGTCAAACTCAACTTCAGTTCAGTGTACTCTGAATTAAATAAATAAATATGTATGTATGTAATATTAATTAAGCAACATTACATTACTCTCTTCCACATTCACACTGGAGTGCCGTCCAAGCTGGATCGTGATGCACTGAGAACAGCTCATCTAAAGGAATTGTATAAATACTTTTGGGGCTATATATAGTAAAGTTGCGTAACATCTGAGCGAGCCCATTAGAGCAAGCCAAGAGTAAACGTCTCCGATGGCTCTTGGATGTTGTGGTGTGTCCGATGAGCTGGATAAATCACCCATGATTGTGTAAAAATGAAAGTTAATTTACAAAGATAAGAGATGAAGCCTCAGTCCTTCAGAAAGCTCCAGAGTAGAAGTCTCTACTGTTACAATATGTAACCACTGCTAATATACTGGAAACTGCAGCTTTATTATTATTCCATTCACTGCAGTAAACAGTATTATACTGACATGCATGATTTAAAAAAAGAAAGAAAAAACGTACTTCTATTATACCAAGCAAAAGAACAATACAGATGTCTGTGCCAGCATGCCGATTCCAAGTCTATGCTTAGTAAATATCAGCCCGCGTACTGGAGCCGCTATGGCCCGGGGCCGTCCGAGTCCGAGGCAGGTCCGTGGGGGGTTTCCCGGAGGTGTGAGGAGGGGTCATTGTGGGCTGATGATGATGAGGAGGAGGTGGGCAGGACGAAGGCCGGGTGCGTGTGGGACATGGAGAGTAGCTGCTGTGATTGTTGGTGGTGATGGGGGTCAGTAAAGTTCTGTCCGAGCAGAGCAGTAAGGCTGTCCTCTGATGCAGTGGCCAAGCTCGACACAGAGTCTTTGGCTTCATCCGCTGACGGCTCCGCTCTGTGAGATGAGCGCTACGGAGAAAGAGGGAGTAGTTTAGTCTCTATAACAAGTACTCAAGTTTGCTTGGTGGTGTTTTTTTTGGGTTTTTTTTACCCTCAAGTCAAATGTAGAATTTCCCACAGACTCCCAAACTCTGCTTTGTAGTATACTGGAGTTACAGTATACACAATACAAAAAAAACAGAAAACAGACTATGTTTTCAGTATTTTTAGATTTGAATCTTAACACTTACTCATGGTTAGTGGTTGTGTATAGTATAGACAAAACAAACTGCTTACTCTTTTCCAATTATGACAACATACAGCCAAATGTCCCTGATCTAAAGTTCACATATTGTGCAACAAACAACTTTTTCCAGAGTCCTTGTTACTTGTGGGTTTTTCTTTGACTCTTCTTGTTGTTTTTGTCTTGGTTGTAAACAAGAAAAACACTCAATGTAAATGCATGACTGAAGCATAAATTAATTTCAAATGAATTAAGTCCAAAAATTCAGACGACCCTAAGTACCACCTGAAGAAGCCCAAGTGCAGTACCACCAGTGGTACATGTACCACGGTCTGAATACAAAAAAAAAAAAAACAGAAAACAGTTTTCAGCATTTTTAGAGTGTGAATCTTAGTTAAGCGTAAAATCATTCATGCTGCTTGAGGACACATACTGGGAGGCTGGGTTTAGGACCCGGGCCTAGGCTATGACAATTGTAACTAGCAAATCTTAAAACTGCAACCAATTTTTGCAATGTAATGTCCTCTGTCAAGAACAAAAAGTCTGTCTGTAAGGATTCAAGGTTAAGGTAAAGGTGAACTTTATTGTCCCCGTAGGGAAATTTGTCCTCTTTGACCCATCTCCAGATGTGGAGCCAGGCTCATGGTCAGAATCACCTGGCAGGAGGATTTAACCTAATGTGCATGTTTTGGGTTGATGGGGGAAACCAGAGCACCCGGAGGAAACCCATCCAGACACGGTGAGAAACATGCAAACTCCACACAGAAAGGCTGCACGGGCCGGGAATCGAACCTGTGACATTCTTGCTGTGAGGCAAGAGTGCTATCCACTCTGCCACCATGCTGCGGTGTACATGATACATTTTATACATTTATGTATAAAAGCTGCCAACTCTGTAGTTCTACAAACATGATCTGAAATGCATGTGATTCATGCATGCATGGTTTGAGAGGTGTCAAAGAGGCCATTTGCTAAGATGTTTTTTATACTACCTTTAGTTCCAACAGAGGAGGGACTTAGAGGTTCACTCCTCCTTCTGGTTTACTCTTAAGAGACCCATGAATGTGTTCAAGTCTTTATGAAGCTGATGACGATCTTTGGACTAAGATTGAAACGTCCTACACTTCAACTACAGAGTACAGATGAAGACTGAAAAATCTTTGCCTACGATGGACAACTCCTGTATGACTGAGAACCTACACAGACGGTGATTCATTCAGTATTTTCAGTCTCTCAAACTATAAAAGCCTTGTATGTGATTTCTTCCATTAGTGGAATTTTTTTTGTGTCCTTCAATAAGATATTGATAGAAATTACAAAGCATTTTAATCAATTCTGAACTGACTAGTAGTTAGAGCTTGGCAATTTTGCTCTTGATTTTCATTTTCCCCTCACAGTTAAAACAAAATAACTCCAGATTCGTGCTGGGAGACTCATTTAAAAAAACAAAATCTCTTTGAACTGAAGGGAGGAGTCAGTTCAATTCCATTCATTTAGGCACAACAGTTGTTGCCTACATTTTACTGTTATTTTTAAGCGTGATCTTCTAGGAATAAACTTGATTCATTAAACCAAGAGTTTGTGCTTTAGACATGCTGTCTATGACTGACAGTAGCCTCCGCAGAGTTTAGCATGCTGCATGTTGTCAGAGGGGAGCAGTTGAGGATTTCGGGCAGAAAATCAAGAGGCGGCTGTAGCACATGGAAACTGCGTTACTCGCTGCGGAAACACAATGAACACAACATGTGGCAAGTAGAAGAGCATGGTCAAAAAGTTGCAAGGTCTCTGCTGGTGTTATGTCCAAGAACCGGTCTAAAAAGCTGCTGAATGAAAGGGTGGCGTGGTGGACATGAGGTGGATGTGGTTCGGTGACCTGTGTGTGCTCATGTGCTGCCTACGGGAGGGAACAGAGGGGCGCACAGCAGCCATGAAGAAAACCCAGGAGGAAGTGTTGAAGGAGAGTGAAATCAATCTGAAAGAACATCCTTAACTAAGAATACAAATCGATTTAAGCTACAAACTAACTCTTTTAAATCTGATCAATTGTTTACCCAGTTATAGTTGTGCTCCCTGAAAGTAGTAAAACATGCATATTATAAACCCATCTCATTTTAACTCTTTACCTGCTCCTTCTGCCATTGATTGAAAACAAAACAAATCAGGTCTTTACCGCTCGGAACATAACAATGTGCACTGTGAAGAAAATCTATTTACAAATCTAATTGCGATTCATTACCCTCAAATTGGGTTCACCTATTTTTCATATATTTTGTCATCAAAGCACCTTCATGTCAAGAAACCAGTCACCCAGCTGTACTCACAAATGGCAGTGTGCTTTGATCATAACAACTCCCTCACACATGACTCTATGTCTATGACTCGGTGAGGTTTCATCCAGGGCCGGCCCAAGCATTCACGGGGCCCGGAGCGGAATTATGTCATGACCCATGGGGCCCTGGCAACTTCAATTTCATTTTAGATAAATATATATGAGACACAGGGGCGATTCCCCCACCCTTCATCCTGACTATGTTTGTAAAAGAAAGTAGACTACACTGCAAAATGAAATCTAGAATCTAGTAAAAAAAAAATTGCCCTTGATTTGAGTAACAAATTTCAAGAATGCTGCCGGTAGGAAGAGTAATTGTTTTCAAATTTACATAAAAACAATATTGATAAACTTTAAATAATAAAGTTGGTGATGTATTTTCTTAATTAAAGTGTACCCCACTGGCACAATTCATAAATCAAGGGCAAATTGACTAATTTTGAGCAAATTGTGCTTAATTCTGGATTTCTTTTTGCAGTGTACTAGTTATTTTGAGTAAACATTTGAGGGGAAATTAAGGCACACAACACCTTTAGTACAGATTTTATGCACTATTTGGGGCCCCCTGAGTCTCCCTTGTGGTCTTGGGGGGGGGGGG
>OMNZ01027261.1:6519-17984 GCA_900303255.1 Lesueurigobius sanzi | reverse complement strand
AATACAGCCTATAAAATGATTTATTTTTAAAATGCTGTAGCAAACAGGTGCCGCCGCAAGGGTTGAGTGGTGGGGGGCCCATGAGAAACCTTCTTGCCCCGGGCCCCACCAAGTCTGTCAACTGCCCTGATTAGGGGCCCTGGTCCACACACAGACCAGTCACTTTACAAGCGAAACCAAAGTAAAGTGACACGCTTCTTAATTTCACATTTGTATCATCATCACGTGTTGTCAAGGTGCTTTTGTGAGCTTTTGCGGGCCATTTTTCAATAAACTGTGTCACAATTCTGTTGTCAACATTTGACACCGCCTGATAAAATCTGAACTGAAAAGATAGTTACTTTGGTGACATAAAGCAAGACTAAACAATGACTGGGGTGAGGAGAAAATAGTCCAACAGTTTTCTAAAATACTCATACTACACATGGAGGATGAGCGCTCTTACAGAGGGAGCTCAGCAAAGAGTCGCTGCTCCTCCATGGTATTAGGAGCCAGCTGAGGATATTATTATTAACTATTGTTGTTTTTACTAATCTTTTTTTTTTAAGCAATTGAAAAATGTGTTGGTCCTCTACGGACATGACAATGGCATGGTTGTTTCTTGTCTTTAATGACCATAAACTTAATCAAGTCCTGGCATCTCAGCCACAGAAGACTTCTGTCCATGAGAAACCAACAACACACTGCTTTGTTTTGGTTCACAGCTGATGGGCGCAGCGGCACATGATGTCACGCGACAGTTCTCTGAATAAAACACGCTTTAGGTTGGGGATAAAGTAACTTGAAATGGAGTTAATATCTATTGACTAAGTTCGGGAGCAACCAATCACTCTCAAAACTCTCGACCCCTCGCTCCCTCTAACCTTCTTGTCTTCCAGCACTTATCCTTCTGCCCATGAGGGGGGTCCTCAAGAGCTGGGTGCACTGCGAGTCTACCCCCCCTACCCACGTCTCCATCCAGTCACCAATCTTCCTCGTCAATAAACATTATTAACTGCAATATTGTTGTGGCGTGGTCCTTTCTAGTGAAGTTACTATATTAGTAACAGTAATATAAATACTCATTTTTCAAAAGTAATGCATTACCATACTTAGTTATCTAATTACAGGATTACTACTAATCCATTCCTGCCCATCTCTGGACCTATACACTGGAGGATCAACCATCTATATCACTCTTGGCCCGCACGCCTCGGGCCCCCAGAGGAGCTGGAGGAAGTGTCTGGGGAGGTAGAAGTCTAGGATTCCCTGACTCCTGCGACATGGCCCCGGGTGAGTGGAAGAAAATGGATGGATAGTTAACTCTTTTGTTGTACAGGAAAAATAAATGTATTGCAATTATTAGGTAGCAAATAAAAATGTGGACTCAGAGAAGCATATTTTAAAGCCAGTATGATAGCACCACGTTCTGAAAGGTAAAAAACATAAAGTACATTCTTTATACTCAAAATCTGGTATTAGTTACTACAGTCACAGAACGATTTACTCCTTTAGATGCAATACATTCAATCCATTTTGTTCTTACCATTTCGCTGAGGATTTGCCACCATCCACAGCACCAACAGAAAATGCCACTTCCATGTCCGCAGTTCTTTCCGATGCCCAGACATCCTCCTATACAAGACAATCCATCCATTATCTGTTAGTTAACTGTGCACTACCCACTCCTTTTCCCCTAATTTGTTTATTACATGATTTATTTCCATATTCCCAAAGCCTTCCGTGCGGCGAATCAATGGGTGTTGTCTGCTTTTGGGACCGCACTAAAAATCTTCATTCATCTGGTGGTAAACTAAAACGGAGTAATATTGTCCCAGCCTTTGTGAGTCTGGCCCTTTGACTGCAGGGAAGGGGAGGTCACAGATCGTATATAGTTACCAGTCACTTCTTCAAAAGGCACAATGCGGAGTGGCATGTTTAGTTAAGTTGTTGATACACTTTACCGTAAAGGAGCACTGTATATGATTGTATTACATTATGAAAGATTGGAAATTCAATATCAAAACATACAGTCGGCTCTTTATTGTGAACGGTTCCACTGGATGGAGCTTGTCATGTACATTTTTATGGATTCTTTTTTTAAGTTATAACTTTGAAGTACATGAAAGACGCAAGATCTTAGTTTTTGAGTAAACTTAGTCATCAATCAAGTCCTGTGACTCTGTTGGAAGAGTAAGATTTTGGTGTTATTTTCACCCATTTTTAAGTGTTCTTTTTCATTGTAGACATTTATGTAAAAAGTCCTATTAACATTTACTCACAACTTGAATTTAGATTCAAATTGTAAATGTTGAGTTTATCTTGAGATCAAAACCCACATTTATTGTGATACTTGAAGAATTAATTAATTGAGCCTGAAAGCCCCCCTCGTTCCCTGTGTACCCCTACCCCCCGTTGCGTTGACAGGCCGCTCAATGAAAAACTCCTCCCATTGGTCAAAGTCATGGCAAAAGGAGGGACTTTAGAAAAAAAAAAAAAGATTATTCTTAATTAAATATTTAAAATTTTTAAAAACTATATTTTATTGTAAATTTAGGCCCAGGTGGTCAATTGTACGCATTCTACAAAATTTCAAATACATTTAGGCCGGCTATACCCATCGCACTGCCTCTGTGTGTCTCTATGGTGAAGCTGTGCTGCAGTCAGAAGGAAGCAAAGCCCACAGAAGTGATCTACAGGAGCAAAAGTTGACTTTGTAGATTTGTCTTCACTCTTTGGGTTTGTTGATTTGTTTAATTGCGAGGTATTTACAAAAGTAAAAGATAAAGCTTCAAATCCTTCTCAAAACGAGCCAGTGCTCCTTCTAATATTTCAATAATGGACCAGGGGCATGTAGTGGCCATCTCTACACTTCCAAATGCCTCCTAAAGGAATATTTTCTACATATTTCGGCTGAAATCCACTTCACTTCGCAAGCCGCAGCTCAGAAAAATGCGCTTGAGTTCCATTTTTGAGTCAAGGAGCGGAAACAGCAGCGAACAGGAGCAACTTTAACCTTGAATCAATGTGTTGCTCACTGAAATAAATAAGGTATAATAAGATGGCAAGAGTATATGCTGCCACAAGAAGCCCTCTGTTGCACCTGTGCCACACCTGTTTGAGGATCGCTCCACCAATGATTGACACAAAAAATATCTCAGACATAGAAAAAGTTAGTTATGTTAATAGTAAAGATAGATTATTTATAGCAGAAGCAACTCTTAAAGCCTTAAAGGGACCAGCCCAAACACAGGAAATGAGACTGACTGAATCATGACCCTCCTTTACATGTGTTGGACCATAAGAAGCGCCTCCACCTGGCCTTCATTTCCTCCCTCCGTCTCCTCATACATCCAACTATTCAACTTCTGACTGACGACATGTGACGCTGGGGATGGGACTCCAATACTTCTTTTTAAACTACAATATTATCACTACTACTACTTTATTACTACTACTACTACTATTTTACTATCAATTAATTGTCAGTAATTGCTGCTGTTGATGTTGATTTGCTAAATTACAACCATTGAAAATGTCAGATGTAGGATCTGTAGTATCCCTGATTACTTTTACTGTTAATAAGCACTGCTACTGACGGCATGTGAGGCTGATGCCGGCTGTTTGCTCCTTATTTACATAGTTTATAATATGTTTATTTAACAATCAGATATGGAGGGCTTGTTTTAATAATACTGATTTCCCCAATCAAAAACATCCCTACCTAAATCTTTTTTTTTTTTTTTCATGAGATCTGTTATCCTACATCTTAAATTATATTATTGTTAGCACTATACTATCACTATACAATATAGGAGGGTTGGCAAGTTTGCTCAGCAGCTTTTTGTCATAGTTATAAGACGTGGGGCCGAATAATAATGGCCTTTTCCACATTCAAATAGTAATGCTGTTCCCCACATAGACAAAAGGGGGGTCTGGAGGTCCTCCCCCAGGAATTGTTTTCAAATTTTGACAGAATTTCAGTAGTTTTTCCGTATTCAAAATATTTTAGCTGATCCCTGTCTTGTACAGTCATATATCTCAAAATAATCTGGGGGTCAAAGGATACAGTTGTGCTCATAAGTTTACATGCCCTTTTAATCTTTTGGCCATTTTGCATAGAATGTGAATGATTACACAACAATATATTTCCCACTCTGGGTTAGTGGTTGTGTGAAGCCATTTATTGTCAAAGAACTGAGTTTACTCTTTTGAAATCATAATGAAACAGAAACTTCTCAAATGTCCCTGATCTAACGTTTACATGATGACCTTCACCAACTGCCAGGAAAATTGTTCAGGAGCAAAGAAAAACTCACTTCAGCTGAAATACAGGACTCTCTGACAAAATTGGACTCTCTGAAAGAATGTATGTTTGTTTCAAGATGCACAATATGAAAACTTTTGATCAGGGACATTTTGGCAGTTAATGACAACCACACATCATGAGTGAAATAAAGGTTTTTTTTGTGTTATCATTCATATTCTATGACATGCATAAGTTTACTTGACATTCTGCCAACGTATGTAAACTTTTGAGCACAACTGAACTGTAAGTGCCAGAGGGCCGGATTTGGCCCCCGAGCTTGACGTTGCTTACCCCTGAATATAGTACAGCGCAGGGATCTCCAACCACCAGTATCTCCCCAAAGGGTTCCTACATCTCTAAGCATGCATGATAGATCAAGATTTTATATACACTCTTTTATTCTGAACATGTTGAACACACTCTCCAAATATTTAGGTAAATATAGTAAAGAATAAAGAGAAAACTCAAGTCATTTTGTTAAATAGTGTAAATGTAAAGCCATATGTGCCTCTAAACTAAACTAAGCTATGAAAACTGTCAGGCAAGATAAATGGAGGTAATCGTGAAAGCATTCGAAACAGTATCTACAGCCTGAGGCCACGCAAACTCCAGCTATTGTCCGAGTCACATGAATATAACTGGCTCTGTTTGTGGTTTTACAGTTATACGGAAAGATCAATCTTTTGTTTTAGGCATGAATCAAAACTTTTTTCCATTCATTCATAAATCCAGAGTAGACCAGACCGCTTTGTCACTTTCAAAACATATAAATAATTTAAATAAAACTTTTTTGTATAGATTCTTTCCCACAAATTTGACTTCTACAATACAACACATTTCCGTTGGCTGTACATTTAACATTTTTCCAGCCCTTTCAACTTACAAATTATACATCGAACTCCACATATCGACCTCTGTGCATGTCTTACCTGATGTGCTGTGGGTGCATCCACGGTGCGCTGAGTCCCGGTCGTCTTACCGCGGCGGCGTCGTCTTCTCAAATGAATTCTCAAAAAGCGCTTCCATCATCTTCATTCAGGACGATGCACCAATTCAAGATTCAACATTTTATTCCCCCCAACCCCCGTTATCAATAATGAGTTAGTTCCTTCCTTCCCTGTCCTTATTTGCTCCGTCTTGTCCAGTCCACCTGCTCTCCCTCGATCCCCCTCTCCCTCTCGCTCTTGTCCTATAGCGTGAGTGTGTTCAGGAAATCACTGCTCCACAAATGCCTGCAGGAGACGGAGGGCAGACACACCCGCCAATGAAACGGGAGAAGACTAAAGCTCTGACTAAAAAGCTTTGACCTCCGAGTTCAAAATACCAGTTTATGTAGATGACCAGGAGGAAGTACCAGCGGTTACATGAAGTCACATAATGTAAACCAAAACCACTTCTCCAACTGTGCACCGCCAATGTTGACGCATATTTTGGATGGTTTGGTTGTTTTATAACTGGGTATGACTGTTCTGCCGTTGTGTCCTTGGGTAACACACTACACGCACATAAGGTATTGTTCAGGGCTTATCAATCAGAAAGTAAACCAGGGCTAGTAAATCAAATATGATGCATTTGTTTGAGAGTGCCTCTGACTATCTATTTTTATGTATTGTTCTACCCTCTGGTGAGTTTTGCTGTTGTTCTATCAAGTCTTAATAGTCCTGAAGAGCACCTAATGTCCTAACACTTGCCTGATGACCAATTTGGACCCCCATCCAGTTGAATGTAATATTTTTGCGGTCTAAAATGTGACTAAAACTACCCTAATGAGGCAGAGACTATTACTAAACTCTCCAGAAGCACATACATTGTTATTTTGTTATTCCTGCCACTTTTTATTGTTGCCTTGTGTGTTGGACTGTGTTTGTGTGGATGTACGAAGCAGCACCATGTACCCAAGACAAATTTACCCATTGAGGGACAATAAAGTATACCATACCATACCATACCATCATTTCAGTAAATTCACTGTCAAAGGAACAGGTCGGTGCTTTGCAAAATGTTCAAGAAGCTCCTTGAAACAGAGAATATCATTTAGTTGACAACAAGGGCGCCGTAATGGGGTGAAAAGGTTAGGATGATTCTAAGGGCCCAGGCTGCTGAAGGGCCCAGAAGAGCAGACCCTTTTAAAAAATATATATTTTCATAGATGCGTTGATTGTGCGAGGGCGCCTCATGCACTCAATGTGTCCGTTTGAACCATATATTTAATATTTAACAAACATATTATGTATTTACTGTTTCTCCTCCTCACAATGGTTCATTCCAAGGCTAAACCAGGACTAAACCAAAACCAAACTTTTTCCTATTCCGAGATAATACATGTTCTCCCTTTCATGTAAACATACACATTTCAAATGTAAAAGTAGAAATTTCCATAGTTTTTCTTATTTTTATAGACCTTATACTCGCCTTAGGTATTTTAACAATGCAATGTGTTAAGTACATCTATTGTATAGGTATATGGGATATGTTTACTGGGTTAAATTGTATCAGTGAAAAATGTAGGGGGTCCAGAAATGTTTGCTTCCATAGGGCCTAGAATTTCTGGCAGCACCCCTGTTTAGACGACTACATTTGATAAAAACTATAAAGAATTATTGTCTTAAACTTGGATTAAACTAAATTACATTTTCATTAAAACGATAAAGTCTAAAACTGAATTAAGTTGTCAAAATTAACACCAGAGCACTGGCAGTGGATAAATACAGCAATTTTCTCCCTTGGGGGATTAATAAAGTATCTATCTATCTATCTATCTATCTATCTATCTATCTATCTATCTATCTATCTATCTATCTATCTATCTATCTATCTATCTATCTATAGGCCAATGAGAACTATGACTTCAAAATCAGAGGTTTCCCAAGGACCAAATGCGGTCTTTTAACCAAATGTTCTTGTCACAGACTTTTCTGTAGTTGCTATAGGCTTGGGCAGCTTGTTAGCGCAGTGGTTTTACGCTCGTGTTTCACAGCGAGAAGGTCCCCGGTTCGATTCTCCTCGTGTGTGCATATACTAAGTTTCCTCTGGGTGCTCCGTTTTACCACTAAAATAACATGTACAATAGATCAGGATGAATGAGAGTGTGTCTGTGAGTGCCCATGGCTACAATCTGGAGTGGTGTGTTTACATGCATGGTTCTCATGCATTGTGCCAACCAAATAAATATAGTAGGCTACTTTTTGACCCAGAACTAAATAGAAGACGTGAGAAGTCAAATTTGAATTCATATCCTCTGCTTCAAATATGTTTTGTTTTGTAACTGGAAACCCATGTGTTTTCATTTTTTTTCTTCTGACATTAGGGAAAGGGAATCTTATTTGTATAGCACTTTTCATATGACACAAGTCACACAAATCTTCACTCATGAAAGGGAGGGGGGTTCATTCACTCCACGCTGATGGTGGTAAACTACATTTGGAGCCACAGTTTCCCCTGGGGTAGACTGACAGAAGAGAGGCTGTTCACATCTGCACCAACGGTCCCTCCGACCACCACCAACCACTCACACATACAGTATAGGCATTGGGTGAAGTGTCTTGCCCAAGGACATAACTAAAACTTCTTGTTAAATTGCTATTTCTATTTGCTTGATGCCAGGTGTTAGGTTAGTTCAACCACCATTGTGTCACTTCTCCAGCAACTAAAGTTACACCTCTATTAAGCGTTACACCTCTTTTTCTTTTCAATTAATGGAACGAAATATGTCCCAGAGCATACTTTATTCTCAATGTAAGTGATCCTATTCAACATTTAAAGTACCTCTCTCTCCTCCGCAGTTATGAAGGATCGCTTTTTTCCTCACATTTTCACCCAGGGGCAGCAGCCGGTGTTCAGGATGTGGGGCCAGACAGTTCCTGGACAACACTGTGGGGCATCGCAAGCTCCAAGAGGGCATTCCTCAGAGCGTGTGCGTCATCTCAAAAGGGGGGGGGGGATATGAACACAAATCACCTTGGATTGTTATAGGAAAACCAGTCAGACATCTTTCTCACATAAACAGCGGTGGAGTCCCGGGGATGACATATGAGTGTGTGAGGTAAATCTGAACAAGAGATACTTAGCCTGAGGGAGAGCGAGTGGAGCATACTTAAATCACCAAGTGTCCCTGCACCTGTTTGTCTGGTGTAGTTAGCAGAGTGGCCAACAGAGGGCAGTGAAGCCACGCCCTCCGAGATCCACTGACGCGGCTCCAGAAGCAACAGTTCAGTGGAGCAGTGCGCACAGGCCGAAGTGACACAGCAGATTTTGGGAAGATAAACTTGATTTAAGCCTGAAGAGGTCCTAGTGTCTGAAAAACAAACGCTTTCCATGGTTGTCACGAGTAAATGGGTAGAAGAATGACTGGGAACTTCGAAGTATTAGCAGATTTTAAAGGTGGAGTCTTTTGTGAGTTGCTACAATTCTTTGGTTACATTTTTGGAAACCGAACTACGTCATTTATAGCCTTCAAGAGTTTTTAAATGTAAAATATTGTCTTTTCCCATGTATTATTGTTTATTTATTCATTGAATTAACCACTGCCAATTTTAAGGTTTTCAAGTTGCATTTGTGCACTTTTTCATTGATAATTCGTATATAAAAATATCACCGCATTAATTCAAGCTCCCGGGAAAGACCTGAAATACACCCACCAGGTGAAAACCACTGCAGTGCATTAGTAGAGCAACATTTTCACGAGATTTTAGGCTGCAGCTTCCATTCCTACTTTTGACAATGCAAACCAGGGGCGTTCAACCAAATTTTGGGCCCTGGGTACAAACCATCTTGGTGGGCCCACTACAAGTTATGTATGAAAGCTTGTTACTTCGGAGGGACCCTCCCCTGCCATAGGCCCTGGGTTCTCAGTACCCTTTAGCTTTTAGACAAGACAAGCACTTGAGGGTCATATTACCAAGACCATTTCCAATAATGAGTTAAAGGGGACAAAAAGTTTCAACTGGCTTCGCGGAGAACTAGCCAATTGTATCTCCATCATTAATGTACTATGATTCGGAGCGAAAAGACACAGAATAGTCACATCTAAAGCGCTTCATAAAACTGGTAAAGAGCAACACAATACAACAGATCAACCTCCTGTTATCAAGAGTCCTCCTCATCCAAACCTGAACTGCACTCATATGAATCACCTCCATTTCAAAGCCCATAGGTGCTTGTTTCACGTACCCTCACCCCAGCGTGCTCCTCAACCCCTCGGGGCCCCTCCTGAGAGCGAGTAGGAGGCTGGACCGTGGCCCCGTGGTACCGACTGTAGTGAACAATGCTTCATTCAGCCAAATGTCAGAGTGAAGCTACAACAATAGAACCGCCCACACACACAGTCTAGGATCAGGAGGAGCCGGGCAGACACCAGGATCTTTCAAATCACACGAGAGACTACAAGAGGTTACTGTGGTTGTTCGGATAGTGATGTTAATGTTGATTTGTGGATGTGTCAAAGGCTGGATAACGAAGCTCCTGCTGAGCCATAACATTATGACCAAGGACAAGAGAACAAGAGAGACAAGAGAAACTATAGGGAAAAAACATTTAAAAATTTCAGATTTTGGCAAGTTTGCTCTCTTAATATACTATAAGTTCACCTGGAAACAATTCTTCTCCCCACTAATAACTACTTCAAAAACTCAACAACCTGTCCAAAAAAACAATGAAATAAAACATGATTGGCGATTTTTTTACACATAAAATGACAGAAAACTTGATACCACTAAATTGAAATTGTTCCCCATTCAGCTGGAGCATCCAGGTCCAAATCGGTCAGTCGCAGTGTTGATACAAGTAAATGTACAGTACAGTCATTGGATTGTGGGAGGAATCCATTTACATTCAATTAAACTAACCAAACAAAGCACTT
This sequence comes from Lesueurigobius sanzi, assembly GCA_900303255.1. Taxonomy (NCBI): domain Eukaryota; kingdom Metazoa; phylum Chordata; class Actinopteri; order Gobiiformes; family Gobiidae; genus Lesueurigobius; species Lesueurigobius sanzi. The sequence continues at coordinate 7,839 of OMNZ01027261.1, read as the reverse complement.
AAATATGAAACAAAGACAAGGGTCTGCTCATGGCTCATCACGAGATAAGAGCGAACAAGACGGTCACGTTCATCCACCGTCCAGTTTAGTCCAAAAAGCAAACAAAACATAACCAGACAACTATAGATTTCAGCACTTTTATTTAAAATTATAAATATTTAAGCCATACATTATAATAGTAGTTTTTGCCTTCATAACAGTGTGCAATTTTATATGAGCAGCAGCATGTAGTAACTATGTGGTCAGACCTGAAGCATGACGAGAAATAAACAAGTCTGTGTTTTCTTTCTTTTGGCCTAAACGTGGCTGTGTTTGAAATGGCACCATGTCGTCTGCCTTTTTACAACATACAGTGTTATCCCTGGATGAGAAATTAGACACGCTTTCTCATTTTAAGTGCAACATGGATCATTTTACTTACCTACTCAAATCAAGGGCAAATCTACTCAAGGAAATGTCAGTCATTTCTCGATGACTTTTTGCAGTGTGCTGGGATGTGCACATGCCGTTAAAGATTTCAGTCCATTTTGATGACATTTCAGCTCCGTCAATGCGGCAGGGCGGTGCACAACATCGAGCAAATTCATCATTACCATATATCAATATCGCAAAACCTATAGACCTACATGTCCAAAGAGCAAAGTGCAATACTGTTAGAAGTAATTCTCAACTGGTGAAACATCAGGACCCACCATGTTTATTCCACCCCTTAAAACATAAAAGTTCATACGTTGTCTTCTTAGTTTAAACTGATTCGAACCCCCGACCTCTCGATCATAGGACGACCCTCTCTACCACCTGCGCCACCATTGCCCCCAGAAAATGCTTTATTGATCTCACAATGGAGAAGTTCTGACTGACTGATGTCTTCTCCGGGGCAGCGTCCCAGGTGTGTGAAAGGGTGTACGCTCCGTCGTCCCGGTTCATCGATGTTGGTGCAACGTTTCCTGATCGCGATGGCTTCTCTGATCCAGCGCTGGGACCTGTTACTTTCGGCACGGATGACCCTGGCAACATCTGTGAACCGGGACGACGGACACACTTTCTCACACCTGGGACACGACTTGCTGACTGGCAAATCCATGTATGCAGCCTCAAGTCACTTAAGTACAGGAACTACAGGAAGTAGCCGAAACTAGTCAAGGAGATAAAACAAATCTCCTGTCTTACACCTTAAAACATTTTTATGTACATAATAATAAACAAACAGGTTTTAAAAATGTAAAATATTGTTGTCGACTTAAGCACCACGTGTCCATAAACATGTTTTGTGTGTATGAAAGACTTGAATGAACAATAATGATCAAAACATTTCACCTA
>OMNZ01027256.1:0-14623 GCA_900303255.1 Lesueurigobius sanzi | reverse complement strand
TAAACTCCACGAGGGGTGAGCAGTGTTTGCAGACCACGGCAACATCACGGCACCAGGCGTCATTGGTGTAGACACAGAGTCCACCTCCACGCGTCTTACCTCCCTCGGAGATCTCTCTGTCAGCTCTGTAGCAGGACAGCCCCTCAAGCTGGATTCCACTGTCCGGTATATTATCGTTAAGCCAAGACTCAGTGAATATAAAAACACAACTGTCTTTCACAATCTTCTGTGAGGAACGTAGCAGACGAATATAATCCATCTTATTGTCCAGTGAACGTACATTAGCCAGAACAATAGTGGGGATAGAAGGCCTGTGTGGTTTAGCTGTGAGTCGTACGCGGATACCTCCTCGTTTGCCCCTTTTTTGTTTCCTGTAGCGCCTCTTGTGGCGCCTCCATGGCGCTGCAGGTGCGGGGGGCCCTCGGTGACCTGTCAGTGCTTCAGAAGATGATATCTCTAGATTTGTAGACCTCAAAAACTGCCCAAAAGCCGTTAGCTTGGATGCTAGCTGAGTGTTTACATTTAAAACACAACCTCTGCCTATCGCTATCAAACAGCTACGGCAGTAAAAAATGTGGCTAACTCCACCAAAATATCCCGAGCAACAGTGTGTGTCACAAAAAGCACACCTGCAATTTGCAGAAAAGGGAGAAAAGGGAGAAAAGGTCTCCCCGTCCATAGAGAGAGAGAGGGCCGCTGCATGCTGTCGATGCGCCGCCATGGCAATATGTCTTTGATTTCAGTGATTCTTAACCATTCAGACATTGAGGTGCAGATTTGTTTGGATCATTAGGAAAAAAATGTTTTTTGTTTGTTTTGAACCTAAATGTAGTTGGAGCTTCAATCCTTTTAACTTTAACCAATCTTTAGTCTTCATGCCCGATCAAAGGTCTTATGCACAAATCCATACAGTATCTTGTCTTTTCTGCCATTGTTATTTTCTCAAGAAATGGCTATAGTGCTGTGATGACTAATCAGATTAATCCTGACGAGACAGCTATTTAAATAATTCAGTAATCAATTATTGCCTTCTGCTTTCTGCATATAGATTCTAACGCAGGTGTTGTCAGAGTCTTCGCCGTAATCAAATCAAAATTGCACAAGAGCCGTATATAAGTGATTGTGCTGGAAATGACTTGTTTATTTTGTCTGTCACAATGTTATCACGGTGCAAGCATATTTGTTTTTACGTTCATCTGGGAAAAATTATTCAAAAAATATTCAGACCCTTTTTCAATAGGGAGCCCGCTGAGTCTTGAAACGTCTTAGAAGGTCGGGTCTTAATTCACATGAACCGAAATTGAGTGCTAAATGTTTTTTTTTGTCTTATGATCAAAGTTAAACATGAAGTTGCTAAGAAAACTGAATATGAAGCTTACAATGTGGAGTAACGGAGTAGTCAAACAGCATGAAGAATCCGAGGCACTCGTGTCTATGCAAAATAAAACACTAGCCTACGCGCCTTTTCGACCCGTAAGTCTTCATCAGGGCATAATGAATGAACAGCAAACAAGTATGGTATTTAAAGGTCATGTGACTAAAAAACGTCACATGACACATCAATGGGGGTTTTCCAGGTTTACAATTATTAGTTTTTTTGTCATTATTTGTACCATTACCATTCGTAAACAATAATGACAACTGATATGATGAGTCATTAACTACATCATCACTGCCCATTCTCATTACTCAGAATCGGCAGTAACATCATTAATAACATCAAAAAATATTAACATCATGATCACCATTGTTTTAATATTTCTCAAAGGGACTCTACGGAAGTTAAAATAAAAATATATATATTTTCCACCCCCTACGACCCCCTAATGTCCCGCGCTGTACTGTGAGCCCACACCTATCCCACTCAATTGCCGCTATAAGCCTGCACTGTCACTCTAAAGTTGCGTGCTCGGGCCAAGGCAGCAGTCATTCACCAGCTTAACATGGAGACTGCAGTTACGCGGACGGCCAGAGGTGGCAGTCACGAGTATGAATATGGACAACCTCCATTGAGTCCCTTTTAATGTTTTGTTTTGTTTTTTGTTTTTATATCTGAAGAGTTCATTTGCAAAAACAGATAAGTGCCATTTACAAAAATCAACATTTGCTTGTGATTTTCCCTTTGTGTAGGTAATTTTTTTGATGACCAGACCTATATTAGTGGATCAGACATATTAAGTCACTTGTTCTTTATCAAACTGATTCAACTTTAGTTTTACTTGTGACACCTGTAGAGTAAGGTCATCAAAATCTAGAACAATTTGGCAAAGAATTCAAAACGGAGATATCTGCTTTTGCAAATGAACTCTTCATATTTACATCATCATTTCACTCACATCTTTAAAACCAGTCCCACTATTACTGAGAGTAAATATATTATAGGCTCAGTACTCCGGCTAGAACTTCTTTTGGCTCAAAGAGTGTGATACTGATGGCGTTCACGTTTGGCATCAGATATGTATTACACGCTGTACATCTCCGCGTGGCAAACTGTCACTTTGATCAATACTCTTTGCGGTCTCTGCGGAGTCTAGACAGAACAATGTTGAATCAGTCGAACAGCTTTTATGATGTGGCCACAGGGGGCTGAAAGTACAAAATGTATGTGCTGTCATGGTGTAATCTAATGCTCTGCCGTCTGACCCCGAAGTCATAAAGCCGTGCCATTGTTGCTGTAAAAGATGTCGTTCATTTATAATTAAAGGGCACTTGAAAGCACCTATAAATAAGTAAGTTCTGTCTACGTTGTTTAAAACTAAATATTGGTCTGACGCGTTCTTACAAATTTGTGTGCTGGTCCAAAAATTTACTAGATTTACTAATATCAAGTGTGTGATAAAGTGCTAATTTTATTGTTTAGCTGTCTCCCGCAATGAAAGAGGGTTAAAACAGGCGAGGCTTTTCTTGTGAAATGTGCCACTTGCGCCGTATTGTCAAAACAAACTTAAGTGGTCTTACTTTCATTGTGATGGCTCCGGCGTTGTCATGGTTTCACATCCATTAGCCGAATAGACAGAGATTTGTTTGACATAAGACCGAGGTAAAAGCACTCAATGTTTTTTTTTTTTTCTTTCTTTTTTTCTTAAAAGAAGTAGTGGCATTTTCACCATCTCCGTCTGGCAGAAAAGTGGGGATGCTCAAACTTGTCAGGCGCGTTAGTGGCCCCCGAGCTGAGAAAATGGGATCATTCCATCGGTTTGCGTTTCACACGTCACATCTCATCAGACCCCTCTCTCTGCATCTGAAACCTTTAATTGTATGCTTTGGTTCAATTGGTTGAAGGTATTTTGTTACAATGTTTGTAGAATGTAACTGGAGCTTTGGTTGCAGCCTTTTTGTTCTGTCTTGCAAACAAAACTAATCAACAGTAAATGAAATCTTGGTATTAAACATAAATAAATCCTATATGCAAATGACTTTCAAACCACACACAAAAAGGAAATAATCACATACACAACTGATTGCTTTGGAGAATGTGGATAAATGATTTTAGTGTATGAGTAAGCTCTTATTTTTCAAGTGAAGAAAAAGGCTCTCAAGTTGTCATCTGTTCTGGGTTGTTTTAGTGTTGGCACATTTTGTTTCTCGTGCGTCGCCAGAAACGAACAACGTATTAACAGGCTGGAAAAATTGCCAATGAAGGCTACTGAACAAGTTGAGGGTAGAATTTAGAATAAAGTGTATTTGTATGCTACTATTTTTTAAATAATGTTACTCTGTGCATGACACATATGACTTTAACTAATGAGCTGCAGCCCTCACTTGTGAAGGTCTGATTTAGACTATCTGCTCTATACCAATACATTTTTAAATAATATTTTTCTTTCAGCTAAAACTGGACACACACTAGAGGATTTCTAGACAAATTTTTACTCTGAGGAGGCGTAGCTCAATAAAAACTTTCTCTCATGGCATGATCTGTGGTGGGACTCCTCATGTGTGTGTATGTGTGTCCTCATGTCTGTCCTTAAGTGTGTGTGTGGTCTGTACACAGATCTTTAGTCTCAAAAGATTAAAAATCCTCTAGTGTGTGGGCACCTTTAGAACAAATTTTGTGAATGCCAAAAAATTCTTAAGTAAGCCTCAAGAACAAATTTGTGCGCAAGTTTGTTTCATGTGTTGTTTTCACGTGACCCAGTGGCTGTATGGGTGGTTAGATGGTACCTTTACTTTCCCTCACAGTGGCCTTTATGACACTCCAGGATCAATTGTTTTTTTAGGGTGACTGGTAGGTTTCTTCTGTTGATGGAACCACAATGCACCTTTAATCATTCTTTAACCACGTAAACCAATGATGAGCTATTCTCATTTCCAATGGTGACTTGGCTGAGCGGCAGCACAAGCATCAGTCTCTACCAGAACAGTTTAACTTCAGCCTTCTGCTATGAGTTTTAGTTCTGCTAACAAAGTCTCCAAACGTTGATATTGTGATGATAATTCTCTCTCTCTTTACAGCCCAAAACTGTTCGGGCCTCCGCAACTGTTCCCAGTGCTTGAAGCAGCCAGAGTGCGGATGGTGTGGAGATCCAAGCAGCACGGGGAAGGGCCTTTGCATGGAGGGCTCCTACAGAGGACCAATGAAGAGACCGGCTAAGCAGGGCCAACAGGGGCAGACCACGGACATGATCCTGGAGCCTAGCATCTGCCCCAAAGACAAGGGCTTTGAGTGGGCATTCATCCATTGTCCCGGTGAGTGCGGCGCAAGAAGGCTGAACAATTTTGGAAAAACGTCTTAACTCTAGAGTTTACCATTACAGTTTGCAGTAGTTTCGCGACACATTCATAAATTAACAGCAGGGGTACAGGGGAGAGTTCTGTTTCCTGACCGCCTATTAACTCTTAAGGTTAGAATTTCAGAACATGTTTGCAGATGTCCAAGTGTGAGCGTGTTTTACACATACAGTAATTGAACTAGGGCTGCAAGATTAATCAATATCGAATCAACATTGCAATTTTAAATACTGCAATTACAGTACCTAACTCCAAAAGCTGAGGGTTTTTCTGCCTTGTTTCTCCAGCATTTCATGAAGCTGAAATACAATAAATTAGTACTTCTGCAATGTATAAAAGCAGTTTTAAAAGTATATTTTGCTGACAATAATAGGGATGTGACAATAAACAATAATATTGGTAACCCTGATGCAAGTTAGTTGATTGCAGCATTTCACTTAAGAAGACAGTTCAACAAGAAGTCATTTCAACTATGGCAGATAATTACTGTGATGATATTGTGAATCGCAGAAAATGTGTCCAAGCAAATTTTGAGACTAAATTTCCATGTCATCCCATGCTTAGACAATACTGAATAGACCCTTTCACTGCTGACATCATCAGTGACATCAGCTGGAGGCAGGAAGTGAGCAAGAGAAACGAGATTAAACTAAAACTAGTGATTATACGTGTCAAACTAAAACTATAAAATGTGGTCCTGTTGTGGCTTAAGGAGCAAGAACAAGAGGAACGGCATTTGAGACGATAAAATACGGTTTTCTCTGATATTTGATAGTTAGACATTTGTTTATCGTTGCTATGACAACAGCTACAATGGAAATGGATGGGGATCTAGCTTTCTGCCTCCAGCTAACTGCGAAATGTTTACAAACAATGAAATTGCCTCATTTCTGTCCGAAAAATCTCAATTAGGGTTTTTTGTCAAAATCGTGCAGCCCTAAATTGAACCCACAAACTGAATATTTACTTCACTCCGTAGGGAATTATAGTTTGTATTTGTATTTTATATTAGTATTTTGTATTTGTATTTTGTATTTGTAACCATTCAAATTGCTATTAATTTAGATTGCAATTACTCCTGCAGCATTACAACATCACAGATGACTTATCGAGCGCCTAAACTTTAAAAAGACTCCCTTATTATTAAAAAGAGTTGTGTTACCGCCTTCCTATGCAACTAATACGTCCCTATTGACTCTGTGCAATCTTATGCTACTATGCCATTTAATGCTTTCATGCAGCCGATGTCATGTAAACCGATAACACGCCCACTGCCAGTTGTAAATTGAGGATGTGCGGAGTGCTCGGTGGGCTTTTGCTCTGTTGTGTAAGAACCATATTGTTTTGCATTGCTTGTTTTCGCTTTTCAGGATGTGATTATGTCAGGGGGGTCAGATGGCAATGTTCCCGTATCGATTTGGCCATGGGATATTTTCAAAAGCAGAATCTAAAGGGGAAGTGGGTCATTGGGATGGAGTGCGTGGACATAGAGGCTCAAACCTTCATTTAAGCTTCTATTTTGTCATTTTTATTGATGTATAATAAAAAAAAAAGCCTCATTGTCCTTTTCACACACATTGACCAGACCCCACTGTTTTCCCCCTCAGCCTGCCAGTGCAACGGCCACAGCACGTGCGTGAACGGCAGCGTGTGCGAGCAGTGCCGCAACCTCACCACCGGCCCCCACTGCCTGACCTGCATGCCCGGTTACCACGGAGACCCCACCAACGGCGGCAAATGCCAAGGTGAATTCATTCTTTCCACGCCAGCTTTTACTTTGAATTGTTCCCGTGCCGCATCCCCTCAGCACCATCATAATTCTGCCGGCGCGAACCGTTTTGTTTAATGGTGAACATACCAACAGTACACAACAGATGGCACTGTTGTGTACGGGTTTGAAGTGTCATTCCTGAGCAGCGTGATTGAAGGATGACACTATTTCTCCATATGTTTTGTGTAATAAAAAAGTAAATCTGTAACAGAAGGAGTTTGCCAAGTGCGTTTACATTTTTTAGTTAAAGCCTCTAAAATATCATTTTCCTAACTTTTTATGCCGCGTGGATGGAAAGTTTGGCCCAATGTTGTGGTGAAGGTCAAACCGTAGTTTTGATGAATCGCTTGTCGAGTCTGATTCTATATTTTCAGACGGGAGGACAGGGGCTGGTACACAAACTTACTAAACAGAAATTCCTAAAATGTGCCGTCTTATAGTTTTTTGGGATTGCAGGTATGATTGTTGGGTGTGTATTTATTCCTCTATAAACATTATGACAATTCCGCCTTAGTTTTGAGTATGAAACTATTTAAATGATGGCATTAAGTCACACATGAAGCTGATTTATTATGTGTCTCCCCTCAACTGAACGCTCGCTGAATAAATTTCCTTGACTGACGGCAAGCCATTATTCATAGATCATTCTGTTTTTATAGGGGGGGGAAAAATAGTATGTGAGCCGAATTGAATGCACAGACTGTCCCCGGAGTAATTGATTCAGATATTACAGGTTTGTATGTTCATCTGATAAAGGTCTCCGCATGTCTTTTCTTATTAAATTATTTTGCGATTGGTCGGAGAGTCTCTTGTCAAGAGGAGATTAACCCACGCGCCCGTCTTGGGAGACATGAATAGCATTCCTGAGCACTTACACGTTGCTACTGTATGAATTAGCCCACAGTGGACCAACACACACACACACACACACACACACACACACACACACACACACACACACACACACACACACACACACACACACACACACACACACACACACACACACTGTTAAGAGCTCAGGTAGCCTCTTCTAGTGTAAAGTCCTTTGCTCTGAGTGTAAGGTGAAACTACACGGGTGATCTCCAGTAACTCCTTATTTGTTTTTAGCCCCCGGTCCAAATGATTGAAGCCTTTTATCTCTGTAGGCTGACCCCTTTTAAAAATGGTTATTAAATATGTGTAGCAAAAAAGTCCGGGTCAGAGAGTAGTAGAAAGCTTCTCTAAAAGCTGCGATATTGCCTAAAATATTCATAAAAAAGTATCTTGGATAATGTGCTTAAGGGAGAGGTCTAGCACTTGAGGGAAATTGTGCCCAGTGACCCTGCTATAATACACCTCTTCAGTGTTTAAAGCGCGGCGAACTGAAAGGAATAGGTCACTTTTTGTTCTGCAAATGCAGCCTAAAATGGTGCCCCCGCTCTCCCGGAGCTAATTCACTCCTGGTCCGCAGCCCGTCGCAGCAGTGTTTAAATTCAGCGCACATGCCTTCCGGGTATCGTAGTTTACTATCTGTAGTGGCATATTTTGTTGCTCCATGTATCTGATCTTTTTTAAGTTGAACCAATCTTTTGGGAAATACACTTGTTTACCGACTCGCAAAGATCAATATCAATTTCATCACTGTGTTCGGCACAGTGCTGGTGATGTCGACACCCGTAGCTTTGCATTGTGACTGCGAGCAATTGAAAAGTGCTGTCCCTGTGCACCCAGAAGAGCAACCTAACCCCACATATTTAGAAGCGGCGTCTTTAATGTGTCCTTGGGGGCAGCGAGTGGACTCCCGGAGAATGTATGAATGAAAAGCTGAATTTACAGTCCTTCTCTTTCTTTCCATTCTGTACCAGCAACTTTTGTTTGTGTTTTTGCCGCAGCGTGCAAGTGCAATGGTCATGCGAACGTGTGCGAGGTGTCATCGGGCAAGTGCTTCTGTACCACCAAGGGGATCAAAGGAGACCAATGCCAGCTGTGAGTACTCCACACATGTTCACACACACACAGGCACACATGTTTCCCCTTTTGAAAAACTGTGAATACAGCGCAGACTGCCATGAGCTGATTACGATGTCTCTGTTCCATATAATAACATTTCTAAATAGTTTTGGCTGTTTTCAGATTAGAGGATGTGCTAATATCATGTTTGGACACCGACCAGACTAGCACTGATCCACATATTCTCGTCCCAATGGCGATCTCTGAGTTACTAGTACCCAGTCTATCCTTGAAAACTAACTATCCTGAGCCTGTAAGTCTTTTAATTAACTTTTTTAACTGGCTCAACCCTTTACCAGTATCCTCAACAATGACAACTTTTTTTTTTCTGGAATGTCAACGTAGCTATGTTTTAAACTCATATAAGTCTCGTTTTTAAACCCACTTTTATCCTCTGGCTTTTAACACGGCATGAGTTGTGTGGTCCTCAGTGTTTTTGTTGATTATTGATTTTACTTATCGTTGATCTTTTGTCATTTTATGGTACTGCTTTTATTTACTTTCACTAGCTGTTATTATCTTTTATGATGATTAGTGGGGCTGTTTTGTTGTTTTTATTTCATCTAGCTTTTAATTCTTTGCCTGTGCAGCACGTTTTTTTTTTTTTTTTATTAAGTTGTATTGGATATTTCTCTGCATTTGGGCCCACTGCCCACACACGCATTCATGAATTGTCATTAATTGGATATTTTTCATAAACTGTCTTCAAAGTGGAGATTGTCAAAAACGACGCGTAAATGGAGAGGTGTGGACAGAAAAGCAGCATATGTACTGTGTCCATGGCAACACGGTCACATGACCTGACATCAAGTGTACTGGCTCTGGTAAAATGGACCAAAAGACTGGAACGCTTGTGTCAACAGTTTTGCTTAAACAAAGATATAAATACACAGATGTAGACAGATATTATATTATTAGCATCTGAAATCATTGACAAAAGTATGGATCACCATCTTTGTTCCCGCTTTAAAGCAGATGATATATTCTGAGAAGGCCTGGCGACCCACCGCAAACCATTTCGCAACTGAATATTGTATCCTGACCCACCAGTTGAGGGCCACTGGTCTAATCTAATCATTCATAGCCTATTAGTGACATGGTTCATTATCCTGCAAATGGCTTGTGCTTGCCCCACCACAACTCAATTAAACTATGTAAGTCTATATGATACGATAACAAAAAATATGATCCTCTAAACTCTGCTACACCCATGGCCAAGAAGAATCCTGTCCGTTTTTCACCTTGAGCTGAAACTGATGGTTGTGTCAATCAAAAGTGTGTGTCGGAGTTTGCTGTCGCCACACAGGTGATCTCTGTGGATTCAGCCCTTGTGAATGGCTGGGGGCACGTCAAGGCAGACCCAGTGTGACAAGCGAGACAGATATGCTGTATGTATGGGAAGGTCTCATTTGATTCTGGGAAAAACGATATAGGCTATGTGGGTTAACTGACAGTTTTTTTATTGTTACACTTACTTTCACTGTAAAATTAACAACTGATACAAATGTAATTACTACATATTAAACATTTTAGATTTTTTTAGCGACCCAGTGGCTGTCTGTTAAGTAAAGGTGCCATGCTGTCACTGGGTCACTAATGGCCCTTTTCCACTGCCAGTTCTGGCTGAGCCCCATAGGTGCAGGAAGTGGGGTGCTGTGGGGGCTGCAGACCCCCCACTCAGTACGTCAGCCCCCACTGCTAGGGGCTGTTGACAAATACAGCGTTGCCCGCAATCAATAAAAAGTGCATAACACAGACGTCAGGTAAAGCCAACTCAGACAGATCGTGGACATGGGATAATGGGCTGCATAAAAACTGCAAAATGCTGCTTGTTGATCTTAAAATAGATTTAAATTTGCAATGTACTCGCAATATCATATATGGAAAGAAAACGATGCCCTGCACCAGGATCGATCTTACAATCTCTGGTACTAGCTCGCTGAGCTATGAGATCCATGCTGTACCTTACCGCTCTACTCCTATTAATATCACTCTGCCGATTGTGACGTCACACATACGCTGCAGCCCCAACAGACTTCCCGCGCGCCTGCCGAGCCCAGTGCCTGGTCTACCCGCTTAGTCTTTTGTTTCCACATGCCCGACCCGGATCAAACTGGGTGAGCCAGGCACGAGTTTAGGGACATCCTCAGCCTTGGGTCAAAGCGAGCTGAACTGATACTAGCATGACGTGAACAGACTGCTGGCCTCTGAATTGTCAGAGGAGAGAGAAGACAGCCCTCGCACAAACAGCCACATCCTACCCGAATATTATTTCACAACAATATACTACGGTTGTAAAAAGTGATCTTGCCGATCGAAGGCATTAGCCGCTGTTAGCACAACTTTAGCTGCATAACATTAGCACATAGCTTACATTCATAGTTCGTTTTTAGCAGCTTCTTTCCTCTAGTTTTTGTCTTGGAGCTTCAGAATAATTTAATGAAGTCCATCAAAGGGCACCATTTATAGTGTTCTCATTGTGTTCCAGACTGTTGCTTTCATTATTACTTTGCAGTGTTTGTGCTCTTCTTCTGAGGAGCCGCAGCCGGTGAACCTCACCCCCTAAAGAGTAGCCCACCGGTCATGTGGAAAAGCAAGATCTCCAGGGTAGGGTAGATATGGGTGAATCTGAGGATTGCGCCCTGCTGTGCTGTGGGAAAATGGCATAAAAGGTCAAATACACACAAATATCAAGTCATAAAAAGTTACAGAGTGCACCTTTTTAAATGCATGATATACACAATATGAGCTACTAAATCATATGAATTTCAGAACATGTTGGCATGTAGATATTGTGTTGTTTTCAGAGGACATTATTACAGCCCTAATGTATTGCTTTTGAAAACACAATGCAAGCCCAATATTGATTTATGTACTTATTGTCGGAAGTTGAAATTTATGGTATGGCTAATGTCATTTATTGATGTAGTTGAATTTATATTGAGTCCAATAATGTAATCAATACGCACCATTTGCATTTCAAAAGGTCGGAGTCAAAATTGTACCATGACAGATTTATAGCATGACACTTGGATATCACTGACGGCTTGTTTATCCTCATGCGGAGATTTTAATGTTTTAATGATTGGCGGCATAAACACAACTGTCAGGCCCCGGCGTGGCCCTAAACCCCACCCCCCGCGTACTTTGTGCTGACGGTGGTGAATCCCCTCGGTGTAGGAGGGCCATCTCCACTTAATGCGCTGCTTTCCCACTGGTAAGCAGAATGGAGCCTGTGGTTTTAATACCTTTAATGCAGCAAGAGTTATGGAGGGGTCGCGTACAAACAGGGCCCATGTAGGGAGCCCGCCCACACACTGCGATGATCTGTCTCCTTCTTTGTCTCAAATCATATTATTGAGGATGAGACGGCTGGATTTGCATTAAAATGCATTTGCTTCTTTGCCAAGATCATTAAGTGTGAGCTACATGTTTTAGAATTAAAGGCTTGGTAGTAAACTTGACAGGATTTTTTTTTCTTCTAATTGAATACTGAAAGTGGTGGGATTGCTTCAAGAGTGGTTAGAGCTTCTGCTTTTTAGCAATAAGGCTGTAGGTGGTTTGATGCTTGTCTCGGCCACTGACGCCTTCCTGTCTTTCAAAAATCTATGTTTTGCACTCTGTGTTGCATGATGTAGGAGTAAAATCGTGATATTCAACAACTCCTTTGGATATTGCGAGAAACCATTTCAGCAAGGCGAGACACTACAGGTGAATCAGGTGATATCAAATTGAATTACTGACATAAATGTGAGAAAAAATGTATTGCAAGTTTTCTCCTTTCTCATGAATGTTTTCATACAATAATAACGTATGTTATATGTAAAAAGGGCCAAGATCGTCTATTTTCAACAATGACATCTTGGGGCTGGGCAAAAAATCTATTTAATCGATTTATCGAATTTGTAGCTAAAGAATTCGAGTTCTAATTAAGAATTACGAAAAAAAAACGTAAGTCTCTAGCCCATTCCTGTCAGGAGTTATGAAATTTTAAAGAAATAATTAAAATGTTCAATTCAGCCTGTAGGGGGCAGCCAACATTCCACACCTGTCCAGCAGAGGGCACTGACACTGACTTATGGCCATTTCACCTTTGCTTTAAGCCTGATCCTGTCAGATTTCTGTAGTAGGCCAGGTAATTATGAAGGGGACTATCTGAGCAATTACTCAGAGGGCCCAATTTGAGGGGCCCCTAAAAATAAATTCTAAAAGCACAAATGGTGGCAGCTAAACAGCTAAAGAACCAGCTGAAAATATTCTTTATTTTTTAAAATGCACCTGAAGACAGAAAATCACATCTGAAAAAAAACAAATACTGCAGAACTCTCAGGCTCCCGCTGGTCAATAGTGCAATATGTCTGCAGTCATTTTAAGTGCTTAAATCTTTTTTTTGAAAATCAAAGCAAAACTCAGAGATTTTTTTTTTTTTTTGGCCAAATGGCCCAGCCCGACGACATCTAAATAATGGATGAAGAAAGTGTTAAATTCATGGTTTTATTTGTTTGATATATTAGTTACACTTTTTTTTTTCTTTTTTTTAATTTATCCTTTATTTAGACAGGTTGGTCCCTTGAGACACAATGTCTTATTTACAAGAGAGACCTGTTTTAAACATGTAAAATACAAACAGTATAAATACAAGTGTAAATACAAAACACATATTTGTTCAGATTGCATTTTGGATATCTTGGTTTGTTTTTGAATAAACTAGTTATTTGTGAATACACCTGTAAAAAAAATAAACTTTTATCTTGGTTCAAAACTCAATCAATCAGGCTAGGAATTGTATATATTGAAAAATCCCTTTCCAGTACAAGACTGGAAAGCTATTTGAAGTTTATATGTTAAGAACTGTCCCAAAACCTGAAAATTGAAAATATTGAGTTTTGCCTGCAGTGTCTGCCCTCAAAGCATCACAGTTGGTCTAATTTTTCATCATCTTGCGGTGTCATAGTAAAATAATCACACACACAAGTATACGGATCGTTTTTTAAAGCTGTCAAAGGCAAAATCCTGGGAAACTAACACCACACGACTACTTAAAGTACAAGTGCAAAGTGAAACGGTGAGAAAGCAAAACAAAAGCTAGTGTTTGGAATAAAGATGAGCCAAACCCTGTTTCCTCTCGACTCCCCGAGTAAACTGAATTACTTTGTGCATGATGATAAACCGGCACTTTAATTTCCTTTGCCAGATGGAATTGTGTTTCGTACAATTCAAAGCAATAGTCGGATAACAGGTGGATAACGGCTGATGCAAATTACTTTCTGTATAAACTACAAAGGCGGCAGAGGCATAGACCGCCGAGGCAACTGGTCATTTCACCAATGCTAAAATAGTCTCAAACCTGCACGATTCTGGAAAATATCTAATTGCAGTTTAACTAGTAGTGCAATTGCGTTCATATGCAATTTATATTTTTAAAATGTAGATGCACTTTTTAAACATGTTCATGAGGAATAACATTTGAGATGATATTGAAATATGAAATGCTAAAAAAAAGTGCAAGAATTTCATGCATTTCAAAACATTTTTCCGCAGGCCTGAGCTTCAAGGATATTTTGCAAACGATTTTGTGTGGTTCTCAACTGGTGCAGCATTGGGACCCACCTTCACCAAGGCGTTGTTGTTGATTTAGTATTTCAATAAGCCTAAATCTGAAATTGTAATCAAAACAACTGAACAGTTGTTTAAACAGAATCAGGTTGTGTTTTCCTACTTTTGGACAGCTGCAGGGTTCAATTTAACAAAAAAGTATGACATTTTGAGAGCGGTCTTAAATTAAATGTCATCAATGTGTTTGAATTGGGCACATTATATTTGTGTCAAAATTAGGGCTGGGAAAATTATCACGTTAACGCATTGCGTCAAAATGGTAGAATTATCGCGATAAAATAAATTAACGCAGCGTTAAAATTCCTCCCCTTTAACCTTCGCTCCTTTGGAGGGACGCAGCTGCTCTCCGCAGAACGCTGTACCGCACAACGTTGTGTCCCCCCTCGCCTGTCACCCAGACAGCCGGTTTGTGGCTTTGGGAGCAGTGTCATGGAGCAGGGGAGGAAGGTACGGCTCACGGAGCGCGAGAGAGAAGGGAATTGCCACACAATCTCCATGTCACTGCTTTATGAA
>OMNZ01027255.1:22163-49970 GCA_900303255.1 Lesueurigobius sanzi | reverse complement strand
AGTTGCACACAAATCACTGTTGTGTAATAAATGTCGGAAAGAATTTTATCAACAGTTGTGAAGCTTAGCGGCAATATTTGCTTTTGTTGCTTGTAATTGGTGGCCGTTGGAAGCTGCTGCATTCAGTACCTGACCTCCACTGTGCAAATAAGATAAAGTGCATGGGCCTGAAGATCCCCGTGCTTTATGAGACTTGTCAGCAGGCGAACGTGTGTGCGCCTACTGTGAGGCATGTTATGTTTGCCGACACTCTAGATGTGCGCTTTAATGGCGTGTGTACACAGGGCACTGAATGGGGCTGATTGAGGTTGGGCCTCCCTGACTCTCCAGTGCGTCACTGACTTCCACCTGAGTGGTCCCGCTGCCCGCGCCCAGCAGACGGCCCCGGCCATAGCCACGCTTCAAACAACGGCACGCAAAGACAAACGGACAAATGACCAAACGGGCCGACGTGTGAGAGCCAGGACACACTTCAGCCGCAAAAGAGGAACTATGGGGATAGGAAATGAACTTGACAGGAAGAGAGAAAGTCAGCTGGGGATACATAGGAAGGAGAAAATGCAACAATAGAAACTCAAATCCACAATCTACTTTTAGATTTCATTTTCAAACAAGTTCAAATCAGCGTTAAACAGCAGAATATTTTAATTTGACATTTGAGGCCCAGGGAGCGCTCCTGGCGGTGTGGGCGTGTGGGCTGGATTCAATTTATATTTCCAGGTCATTACGACTGCAGTAGTACACACAGGTTTGCTATTGGATCCTCGGCAGGTCACATGTCGATTCAATGAGACACTTTAGCACACATGAGTGTAGAGCTGCTATGTAAAGAAGCCAACAGGTCTGCGCCTTAGGCTTTCCTTATGTAATGTGTAGCATTGTTACACTTCACACTCGCACTGCACTCACTGCTTTAATCTGCAGCTAAATGAAGTCCCGCTCATGGCTCTGCTCCGCTGGCTTCACTCTGTTAATGAAGCATCCTCTGGCAGACTAAACTAAGAGCTGTCCCTGTTTTGTACAGTAAACTTTTAAATAGACTCTCTATTTGAGTGTATCCTCCCTCTGAACACAGTGTTGGGGCGCAGTACCTTGATGTGCTCCTGCAGTTGGGCCTCATGCTGGCGGGACAGCTGTTCGTGCTGTCTCTGGAACTCAGCGATGAGGATCTGCCTCTGGATCTGCTGTTTCTGCTTCAGGGTTAGCAGCTCCTGCTGCAGCTGCTGATCTCGCAGTGAGGGCCCCATCACAGGGCCCTGGGGCCCCGGCGGCGACAGGGCTGACACCTGCTGCGCTGGGTGCTCCACACGCAAGTCCATGGGGATCGCAGCTGGGGGCAGACGCAGCGGCAGGGCAGAGCTAATGTCCACTGCAAACACACACATCAACATTGACTAAATATTTCCTCTACGCACCGTCCACAACACACATAAGCTTTGTTTTATGGCTGTGAAAGGAACTGTTACCTAAATGACTTTTTAAGAGTCAAAAGCATTTCATGGAGAATGAAACATCAGTTACATATTCCTGTGTGGCTGACATCCTTGAAAATGTCTGTGATGATGCAGTTAGTTGGTAATGACAGTGAGAGTGATACCTCCAGCTGCTCAGGGAGCGAGTCTGTAGTGCCATAATTCAAAGATTACTGACACTGTTTTATTCAAGAGATCACAGCAACATAAAAGACTATTATGTGCAGCATTTTCAGGACTTTTGGGGTGAATTGTTAATTGTTATAATGAACACCCCCCATCAGTTGTATATTTTAATATCTAACACTTAATTTATCATATTCTATACCGCAACAGAGGAAGGACTTTACAAGGATATTACAAAATCCTTCACAAATCTTCACATGTATAAATGTATTATGTGAGTGCTCACGGCAACACAATCAAATCCTAGCACATTGTAGCTGCACGGACAAAGTTAGGTACAAATAAAGAAAGAAATATGCAACATTGCTTTTCTGTGACACTTGTGCCAGTACCTTGTGTATGCTTTCACCTCCTCCAAAATCAGCTGCACATGAACACTGACAAAGATAGCTTTGACCCAGTGAAGTGCACGGCCTGAGCACTGGTCACAAGCTTAAATCTGAATAAATAGGCGTTGATCGGCTGATTATTTGCCAACATGTTTATCCAGAGCACAGCATGAGCCAGAGACACTTGCTTAAAACTTTGTGTTAATAAGAGGCAAACACGGCTTCACTAGTAACTTAATAGCAGGGTTTGGAGGTTCTGGTTGAAGCACTTACAGCACCACTTAGCACATGAATTAATCACTGGATTAGTTTGCAAGACAGGTTGTTAAACTCTTAAAAGTTGCTTTGGCAAACTGCTGGTCTTGCCTTAGTTAGTAGCAGTATTCATTTGAAATGTGTTGTATCAACTGGATTGATTAAGTCCTTGCTGAATGCAGAGCTATTTAAGGCTAATGCTAATAAAAGCTATAGTTGCTCTAAATGCACAGTGACAAACTGCCGAAAAGCATCTTTCATTGAAGACTGCTGATGCTGTTTTATTCTGCCTCCAGTCTCGAAGCAGTGCAGACACTCGCTTTTCAGATCTAATCTATGACTTCACAAAACATGCCACATTTGCGATATAAAGGCATAAAGCAATCCCATGGAAAGCTTTATATGGATGTCAGGCTTTTCTCCCAGAGACATCTGAATGTTATTCCAGTCATTAAGAGCTAGAGAGCCGATCCACTTCCTTCTGTGTGCACAAGCCGAATACACACGCCCCCCGCTCATGTCATCAATAGCTCAGAGAAACATATCGACAAATGGAAGCAACAGGTCTTTGAGATGGTGACACCACAGTCTGAGTCAGAGTGCATCTGCACTGCCACACCTGTCTTTACAAACTTTACATCACATCACAGCCACTAAAACACAGGCTCCTGCCATTAACGTATCCCCTCTCCACTCCTCTCCACTCATTCATTACAAAGAAAAAAAGAGTTTTTTCCCCAAACACTTGATTAAATCTGTTTTAGAGATGCTCATTCTAACTCACAGTTTTCACAGCTATAGGAACAAAAAGCAAAGACAAAGTGCTCCTATTTCAATCTCCAATTGCACTTTAAGTGAACAGCTCTATACAAAGTAGAAGGCTTTTACCTTTACCAGCACAGCGGATAAACTCCATATTAGTCTTCAGTGTCAGGCTCAAACTGACGTCAAAGGTAAACATGCACTGTGACCGGTGACAGCGGACGGAAAAGCTTTCTGCCTCTAATGCAACAGACTGAGAGCAATGACAAAAGACGGAGATGAAATTCTAACTTGACAGCTACAATCTGGGCTAATGTACCTCCTCTTCGTTGAACAAAATGTTCTGTAGCAGATAAATAGTGAGTGAGTCCCTGACATGCAGCACAACACAAGCAGCACCGCGTAGTTACTGACGCAAATGCACAAGCACACCTCATATGGCGTCCCAGTCTCCGGCCGCGGCGCTAATTGCTCAGTGCTCTCTAGAAAAAGAGGGAGGTGGGAGTGTCATAGCCATCAGTGCAGTCTCCTCCTCTGTGTTATGACTGCGCCTCCTCTGCTCCTCAGTGCAGATGTGCTCCTGCTCGCAGACACTTGGACTGTTTGAAGGTGCTGGCCGTCGATGTGTGCGTCTTTGGTTTCCCCTCCCTCTGTCCCTCCTTTGCCCAGTGGTGACATCACAGGGCAGTCTCAGGCATGCAGCCTGTTTATTCTGCAGCCCTCTGCTTTTCCAGGAATCAGCGTCACACTCTCGCACACACACAGCGCTGCCTCTCTCTCCCTCTGTTCTTTTCCCCCGCTCGACCTGCTCTCCTTGCTTCTGAGGCCAAGGAAAACCCTGCGCACCAGTTGTAGTGCATCGAATGTCTCCCACACACTCGCAGGCGTCCCGTTCACTGCACCCAGCCCCCCCCCTCTCTCTCTCTCTCTTTCTTCTCTCCCTCGTGTGGTTTAATACTGTGAGCTCACATTCCTGGCCTGGAATTTGCTTGCATTTCCCAAACAAATAAAACCGCAAAATGGTTTCAGGTGAGGGAGAGTAAGGACTTTCCCCACAGGGAGGCTCCCAAGCTATTTGAACACTGGAGAAAAATAGGGATTATTATAAGCATTATTACCATCTTGTTGGAATAGTACATTCTACTGGTCATCTATCTGCCCCACATTTGTCTCGGGGCAAAGCATTCTAGTTGACATCTGACAGTCAAAGTGTGGGAGGGACTGGGACCACATTTATTACTAAAGTCTAATAATACGCTGTCAATAAACTACAGCCTTGTGCATGTTCATCATTGTTATAACAATGCAGCAACAGCTGGATTAGCAGTTATTGGTTTTGAGAGTCGCACCAACATCACTGGGAACATGTCAACCCTAACAGTAATATATGACTTCAGCTGAAGTATGGACTACTGTATTGATTGGGACAGAATACAATCAGCGCCTGATTCCTTTATCCAGATGGTAAATTATGTCAAGTGTTCTGTTTGCATAGTTTAACTCAATGTCATACACACGTCAATCATAATAAGCACTGAATAGTAGCCTGCGACAAACTGAAGAAACTTTTGTTTGAAAGTAGAGTAGAATAATCGTCAACTATTAATTGAGTAATTGATTAATCATTTTTCATTCATTTTTCACTAGTATTTTTGATGAAAACACTGTCTACATTTTTTTTTTCACTGATCTTGTCCTGTAAACAGGTCCAAATCTAATATGTACATGATGTGAAAGTTATTATGTGTTATTTTGGTTCTCAGGACACAAACCAATCAGTGTCTTTTTTAAATGTTGCTTCTTTAGGGACAAACTAATGAGAAATTAATAATAAATTGTCTTCTATCAGAAATGTGATCCTCCTTTCAAAATCTTCTCTAAAGACATGAAATTCGATTTGATAGCTACAACCCTATTTGAAAGATAAACAAATGTACAATACCGAGTTTATCTTCAAAGTCAAGAAATCAACAAAAACCTGCAAACAAAAAAGAATGTACTTGACATGTAATCTCTCAAAAAAGGTTATTTTTTTCAGCACTTTTGCAGTTTATTCAAGCAGCAGTCTAATTAATACATTTACCGGTACATTTTTCATATTTTTGATTTTGTTTGCAAAAATATTGCTTGATGATCATTATTGAGAATCCCCCCTAAACATGGAGATATTCAATTTTGTTAATATGGTCCACCCCTGCATGTGGGTTGGAAAAGGAACAGGCCAAGTTGCAGACTATTTAGAATAGAATAAGCTCAACAAGTTCAATGAGGTCTTAGCAATAAAGTCCACACTATGGAATAATACTACATGCATCATAAAAACAGTGCATGGTTACTGATCAATCTCCACAAAGTAGGTCAATCTCATCTTTCTAAGAAGTAACAGCTTCCAGACAATAATCCACCCATTCACTGATAACTGATCATTTCGGAGTAAGCCAAAAACAAGTGCACTGACATTTTAATTAAAAAGTTTTTTTTTGCAGATTTTGGCACAAATTAAGACTCATTTTCCCATCGCTTTGTTTGAACGACAACAAAGCCAGTCATGGAAATGTCACAGCACCCTCATCAGATCAATCAAACTGTGCAGAAAGCGCCAGAAGTTACGGGCTGCCCGGGGCCAACGTTTCCGGGTGAGTGAGGAGCCGAAAGCCCTGCCGTGACAAAGGTACACTTTTAAAAAAATCGGCCACATCTTGTATACACGTGCTGACGTCGTAGTTTACTGATGCGAGCGAGATACGAGACGGTGCCAAAGTAGACCAAAACAAAAGCGAACGCGGCGTCCCGAGGGAGAGGAGAGAGAGAGAGGCGGCTTCCTCACAAGTTGGCTTCCATTTGTCAACATGAAGGAGCTGAGTAAAGTTGCTTTTAGAGTCGCGCGGCGAGGGCAGGCTTCGCTGACAGTCGTTCCCACAGTATTCCCTTTGTTTCTGTGGGACATTTCTCTGTATCAAAGGGAACTCCGTGCATCGTTTATGAAAGAGATTACTCCAAGTTTGTGGCTCACTTTGTAGTCGTCTAAATTGGGGTTTTTAAGACCTTTGGAGAGGCAAACAAGGGAAAATATGTGTTACTCAACATAACACTCGTTAGACAATCACCAGGGCCGTTCCAGCCTAATAAGCAGACTATGCAACTGCTTAGGGCCCCGAGACCACCAGGGTGCCTCCAATAGTGTACAAATTAGTACTACAGGTATTTTGTGCCTCGTAAATCTCCCTCAAATGTTGAGTATCTCCTCAAAATAACTAGTACACTGCAAAAGAAATGTAGAACTAAGTACAATTTTCTTAAGATAATACATATATTTGCCCTTGGTTTGTGTTGCCTTTGATTTTTCAAGAAATTTGCCAGTGATGTATGTTTACACTTAAATTAGGAAAACAACATTCTTACTAAGTAGATTAATATTGTTTTCATCAAATTTTGAGTGCAATGAGATATTTTTTTCTTAATTTAAGAGTAAAAATCTTGCAGATTTCTTGAAATGAGTGACTCAAATCAGGGGCAAATACACATTTTTCTAGATTTATTTTTGCAGTGTAGTCCATGTCCTTTTACACAGTCAGGGGGATGAAGTATGGGGGAATTTACTATTTTTGTCTCATTTGTTGGAATATATATTTGTCCAAAATGAAACGGAATGTGCAAGGGCCCCGTGACATAATGCTGCTTAGGGCCCCGTGAATCATTGGGCCGGCCCTGACAATCACTACTTAAAGTGGGCATATATGGCATAATTAAGACTTAAAACTTTTACTTGGGGTGCCCCAGTAAAGGGCTGGTCGATTATAGAAAAAATAATAATCACGATTATTTTTGTCATAATTGAAATCGTGATTATTCAAACGATTATTTGTTTGATGGTATTTTCTTAAACAAAACAATGCAAAATATATTTTTGGATAATTATGAAAGTGCATATTCACTGCCCCCTGCTGGCCTGCACTCACACCTGCACACACGCAAGATGATGACATCATTGTGGTGCGCTGTTTGTTAAAAAAAAAAAAGTTGGGCCACGTGAAATGTAGAGGAATAGAAATATGGGAGTTTGGGAGACTCTTCTCTGTTGAGTTTTGGATTAATCTGCACAAGGAGCAGCAGGACAAAAGATACAAGAGGCTCCAAACCTGCTGCTGCTTCCTAAAGGTAAACATCAACCAGTGCGTTATCACCAGTGACTGATAGATTGTTATCATTTTAACCGGACAAACAGCTGCATGTGTCACACTAACAACAGCAGCTACAGGGAGTTTCCTGCTTGGGCACGGTTGGGATGGACAAGTCTGAGCGCATCATTAATAATTGTTTTTTCTCGATCATGCTATTTTTGTAATCGTGCAGTGTTGTAATCGAAATACTGCCCCAGTATTGGTATTATACATTTTAAAATTGTAAATATCAATTTAAGGGAAAAATAACAAGGAGAGCGAGTAGGGATGCACCGAGCCCATACCGGGAAAAACACAATATCGAGTATGATTCCAAATATCACCGACTAATCTAAAGTGCATATGGACATGCTGTATGTTATTTGAAAGCTCTTAACCCGTAGAATCCAGTCATTGTATAGTTTTACACTCTGTAATACAGCTGTTGATTGGCTGCAGTTAGCTGCAGTATGCTAATGCTACGACTGAATTTAAAGTAGTGAAATAATATTGTCCACTGTTGAAGGTCTCGGTTTGTATTTTAGTTTGAGAAATACTCTTATAAAATTACTGCTATATTTGAAATGCATTAATGATCAGATCATTTTATGTTGGAAGTTCTCTATATTAATATAACAAGGACCAGGCACTTTTTCACTCACTGCAAAACAGTTACATAAATGTCAACAGTGTCTACAGTCAGGCATTAACTCATTAGTTCAAATATGGAAAGCATTTGTTTTTTGTTAAAGCTGAGGTTTATTTTGTTCATTAGCAAGAGGAAAACACTAGATATGAAACTGAGACAAAAATATATGAATAAGAATATGAGAGGGGGGAAAAAATATTAATTTAAAGTGATTTAGCCCAGTGTTACTTAAAGTAGAAGTCTGTAAGATTGCAAAATGAGAGAAAGATTGTTTTCTAACAATCTAGGTCCCCTCCCCTCCTCGTCCCTGTGCAAACGCTCCTACTGGCTGCTGAATAAAGCATGCGCACATTGATTAAAGGGTCGCTCAGAGAAAAAATCCTCCCATTGGTCAAAGTTACGGCAACAGGGATTCTGATTAGTTGCTGAGGGGAGGGACATTGGTTGTACAACTTACTTACTTTACATCAAAATTCCATTGAATTGCAGCATATAAGGTGCACCTTTGCTTTCCATCACAGCAGCCTTAGTTTATGACGCTGCAGGATCAATTGTTTTAGGGTCTGTGGTAAGTTTCTGGTACAAAACCCTAGAAAGAATTGATCCTGGAGCGTCCTAGAGGGCACTGTGATGGACAGTAAAGGTGCCGTGCTGCATCCACAGCCACTGAGTGACTAAAAGGTTCACATAAAAAGTTATATAATGCACCTTAAAGACAACACAGAAGGGTTTTTTTTTATTTCCGATTTGGGGAGCTAAATATCTAGCTTTAAATGTATCGTGCCAACTACATTGTTTATAAACGATGCTGTACAAATAAAGTGGATTTTCCTCGACTGCGCCCTAGTCCTTACCTCACTGTGCTGTGGCCGTCCTCCTCTCTTCTCCTCGCTGACCTTTCCTTGGGCCCTACGCTGCGTCCTTTTTCCCATTGCACTTGTTCCCTCCCACCTTTCTTCCCTCCATTTCCCCGCGACAAATCACAATCTGTTCACGAGCCCCCGGGCGTACTCCACAACTCCTCTGGCTCTGATTGCTTCGTCTATTTATACCAGACAATGCAGAGGCCGGCTCGGAGTCTGTGGTACTTGGTTGGGCGAGCGTACGTCCCTCGGTCTGACGGACCCGCACTCGTTAGCCCTAATAGATGTCATAGGCAGGAAAGAGCAGAATCCTTCCTTTAGCCATGACAACAGAGAAAAGAAACTCACCACAGGGTTTCACAGTGAATTTAACAGCCGCGCAAGATGAGAGGCAACAAGTAGCACATCTGTTGATGGTGGAAAATGAATGCGGTTGGCTTCCTCGCTGGTCTCGGAGGGTGGCTTGGGTGAACATCACACTAGTTTCTTCTCAGCTGGGATGAATTACAAGTCTTCTTTTTGTTTTTTTTCTTCCCTTCTTTGGCAGACAGATTGTAATCAAACTTCCAAAAGTGGGGAGGAGCGTAGGAGACGTGATGTGCAGTGGGTCCTGTTCCATAAGCGAGCCAGGGCCTGTCGGTTTAGCGCTGTGACATCACACGGCCGACCGCATCGGCGCAGGGCATGGCTGTGAGACGAAGGCTGAGCGGATGCTGACGCAAAAGCCGAGGTGCGCTACGTGCTCGGGTCTGTCCTGAACCACCTGGCATCCAGCACCTGGCTAATGTACAGTGGCACGAGCTGATCACAACACTTCGACTAAGGCTCAGCGGCTAATCAAAACAGGAGCGCACAGCCAAGCACAACACACTCTGCCGTGTTTTTCTGAGGCAAAAATGTGCAACATCCAGCAACTGTCCAACATGCTCCATGTGCACAGTATTTTATTTTAGCTTAAGCCCAAGTATGACATCATCAAAAGCCAAGGGATGTATGAAAGCGCACACTTCGAGAATGAAAATTAGCTTTTTCCATGACAACATGAGCCGACTGTTACATGTATTCTTTTCTTGGCCTTGTCTTGTCTGTGTCTTAAATGTTTGTTAACACCAGAGAGAGTTGAAAAAAGTAATTTTGTTGTATTTTAACATGCAATAACAATAAAGGAATAATAATAATTATTATATTTTCTCTTTATTTCCTCTTTTGTATTAAAAGAGGAATGAATACAGACTTATCAATCATATAAATGCATTTACATTGCAAATGTATGCACTTATAAAAAGTGATCTGAGACCTCTCTTTGGCCGCAGGTAACGATGGGAAGCAGCCGGACTCTTGTCTGTTGTTACTTGTGGAAAAACTCCCACAATGGATCTCATAAATAAGTCAATTCAGGTGAAAGTGAGAATCCAAATGTGTTACATAATGCTCCCAACAAAACCCAGGTCTGTATTTTTTGTTATCTCCTGTATTAAAATTACTAATATAATGCACAAGTAAAAATACAGATCTTAGCTTCTTTTCTTTTCTTTTTATACATTGGTTAAAGACGTCCTGTTTGATAGAGGCATTCCAAAACCAGGACTGTGCCTTAAATGCACCCAGCAGGATCTGATTACATTAGGGTTGAATGACAAAGCATTTGATTATTAAACAGTAAGACTTCTCGTTTTCTAAGAGAAACCTATTCCAAACTAGAGGGGAGCGCAGCTCTTAGACAGGACTCCTGGAGCTACCAAACGGTCCGGGTCACACGCGCTAACAAAACGTGAAAGCCACAGCTCAGTATCCAAGACAACAGATTTCAAGAATATCTGATGAAGTCACACCAGTGCATTTCAATATTTTATCAGCCCAGCCGGAGGCAGGCAGAAAATAGCCCAACAACAACGTGAGAGGATGAGGAGGCAGCGGTCTGGGACCAGGCGCTAAAGGGTCAAAACACTGGCTGTTTGTTTGTTGGTCCAGTGCAACAGGCTAAAACACCTGCTCTTGCTTTGTGCCGCTCAACCATGAATGAGACTTAGAGGCATGACAGGTATTTCACACACAAGATAAATATTTGACTTAGTTTTCACAAGGGAAATGTGGAGATGTCCTCAGAGCCATAAATAACCATCCTCATTAGAAAATACATTATGCATATACTACCTCAATTCTCCTTCAGATTTCCTCAGACCATCTGCTCCCTCCTCAATCCGAACTGTCAGCTCCCCTCACACTGCCTCCCATCCTCACGCCTCTTCCTCTCAAAATGTTGTCATTTTCTCAAGACTCAAAATAAAAGACTGGATGGCATTTGTGCCATCAGAACAGAAAAGGTGTAAAAATATACAGTTCTTTTTTAATCTGCTGTCCCAATGGTTTCAAAATCTGTTTTGCTTTGGGACTAAGAGTCTGTGGAACTTGTGAAGCGAAGATGCAAAAATACTTGTTTTGGTCAGTGCTACTGGCAGTCATTCAGTTTTTGAGAACACATAATCTCTCCAAGAGCATGCCAAAATTCAAACACTGAGTAATACGGCACAGACAAAAGCTGCACAGACTTGTGACAGAAGATGTTTTTGAATGAGACTTTACAATATGCAGGTCATACACATGAAGTAAGGAGTCCAACCTGTTGGGATGTGGTTGAGCGCTGATGTCTTCAGAACGTCCAGTGTCTGCTCCTTCCCCAGGATCCCCTCTCCTGTGGGAGACAGAGAACACTCGGCTTCAAATATGGTCCGCAACATTGAGACGAGCTTCAAGCAACGACTTAGAACGGGGCGGTCTAAGTGGCCAGCTGGGGGTCAGCTACTGTTCGCGACTGAGCCATGAGCGCTGTGCAGTGAACACAGGCTTCATGGTACTGTGAGCGCAGGGATGTTGGGGCTCGACTGATACTGCCTGTGCTCAGCATAGCAAATGTGGCTGGCAGCGGCAGTGGAGAGGGATGGGGGGTGGGGGGATGGAGAGCCAGAGCGGGAGGTAAAAATAGCTCACCCTTTTGTGTATAACAGCACATGCGGATCACGCACGCACGCACATGCAGACACAAAGACGCAGCGCTGCTGCCGTGCACCTCTCCGTTAGTGTCTGTGCAAGCGTGTAGGCTGTAATTATAGTGGCAACATGAAAAGGCTTTTGTAGCTGCCGAGCCCTGGGAAGACATGGCTATAAAAAGCAGAGCGACAGAAAGGGGATGAGGAGGAGGAGAGAGGGAAGACAGAGGTAAGGAGGAGGAAAAACAACGGAGCAGCTCAAAACGACACAAGAGGCACAGGGATGGAAGTGACATCCCTCTATATGTGGGTGTATTTTTAGCACTCAAAAGCACCTGAGCTGTATATAGTCCCAGGCTTACAGACATCTAAAGTGCACAAACACACGATTATTCCTGTGGAGGAGATGAAACCCCATGTAAAATCCCCTTGGATGAATAAATGAGAAGAATATAGGCACGCATGATCTATTTCTGGAATCCTCCCCGGACCACACGGCACACACACACATTTAATTAGCCACAGAGCAGGAGGAAACACGGGGCGCCCTGATTGCACATACACGCAAAAGTGTGTGCACAGCCGTCTCGCACCACCTTCCGCGAGCAGCTACACCTCTCCTCCAGCACCCATCCCCTGCCAGGGCTTGGGTGTGGACAGACAACACCATCACGTTTGGTCCTGTTCAAACAAATCTGAACATACTGGCTTTTATTTACATAAAGCCTCTTACCGGCAGAGGCGGTTTGCAAATCGTCATTAGTTTTTATAGTCAGATGTTTATCCAGTCTAAGGAGAGGTAGTGTAAGCATGCATTAATGATGGTTTATAAAGCTATTGTTCGTGGACTGTATGTGACGCAGCTTTGTCAAGTGGAACAGACGTTTGGAATATTACAGAAGTGCCCTTTAGTCTGTCTTTAAAATGTACACCATTGTCTACCTATACTGCAAATAAATGTAATCTTGGCAAGTTAAAATTTCTGGATTCTGACCTGGCAAGCACAAAACTCTGCCAATAGAAGTAGTTAAAGGAGATTTCCTAATTTTTAACCTGTTATGGAGACGTGCTTTCAGATACAGTTACTAACGTATGTGTTTTACGCAGCAAAATATTCCAAAGTTGCAAATTAGTGACAGCTGATGTGGGATTATCCATTTCTGTTGTTATTTGCTCCACCACAGGGAGGAAAAAGGCCTTTTTGCGGGAAAATGTGTGCATTTTTTTCAGGCATGAATTCATTCAAACCCATGGCAACCTCATTTTATTGTCAAACAACATAATTTATTTTTATTTCACTTCCATCGTCATCTCTAAGCTCTACCAAATGTGTGAACACCGAGATTAGCCATGTACACCTATGATGTAAAGAAATTATTTTTGGGGAAAAAGGCCTAGGGCTTAAGAGGTTTAACTGCAATAAGTTATTTAACTTTATTTTAGGTCCAATTTTTCTTATTTTAAGTGCAAAAAGACTTATTCCATTGGCAAATAATGTTACTTACCTGTTCAAATCAAGGTCAAATTATCTTAATACAAGACATTTTTTCTTCTCTCTAGATTAGTTTTCGCAGATTTCAAACCCCACAAGTTTATTACAGACAATTTAAAATTAACCATAGCTGTAATGTCCCGTATCTATTGATTATTAATGCCTTTGATCATGCATACAAGCCCCGAAGCCCTGAAGCCAAGATGGTCATGTGCTATAACTGCTGGCAGTGTATGTAAAAGGTGAGGAAACAAACAAAAACAGACAAGTGGTCACGTCGCCTCACGCGCTGCGGCTGCTGTAAAAGCAGACACATCCACTTCAATGAGACCTGATATCTACTGACGAGTCTATTCAAATGAAGCACACACTGCCTGTTTTTTGCAAGGGAAATGAGGCGAGCGTCTGTGTGCGGCGGTGACACCTGTGGCTCGGAGTAATTCTATGCCGCTTATGCACAAATCACCAGG
Organism: Lesueurigobius sanzi; assembly: GCA_900303255.1. Taxonomy (NCBI): domain Eukaryota; kingdom Metazoa; phylum Chordata; class Actinopteri; order Gobiiformes; family Gobiidae; genus Lesueurigobius; species Lesueurigobius sanzi. The sequence goes on along the minus strand of OMNZ01027255.1, from coordinate 36,345 downwards.
AGCTGTTTTACATCTTGGCCTTAAGTGCAGGGGATTTAGAGGGACGGATGTCTGTATTTGTGTTTAGTTAGACAAAACGTATTAGCTTTCTGTACAAACCACAGACGATACCTGAGCCGCAGGAGAACAGGTGTGTATGGACAGATACACAACAAGGAGAGGTGCCCTATAACGTGGCAACCGGCTCCATCAATCTTGGATGTAGCCTAGTTACACAGCAGCCCCCTCCTAATTCTAGCTCCTTCTCTCTCCATCCTCCTCACTCCTTAGTCCCACTGGGCTAGCATCAGGAGACGGCATGCTAAAAATAGCCTTGCTTAGCCTCAGGCATAGAGTCAGTCAACTCAAGCTAACGCAGCTCCTGCTCGTCGAAATACATGCATGTTATGATCGGTGCTGGAGAAGATTGCAGGAGCAAAAATGAGCCAAGAGAATGTGTCTACCACAGTGTAACATGAAATGAGTGTGAAACAGACGAGCGAGACTTGTCTTGGCATGGCCAGCGCATTGTCACTGACAGGAGGCCTTTGTTAGTGGGAGAAATAAGATGTCCGTCTGTGCTGCTTTGGCGTTTCCAAACAGGGACAGTGACAGAGAGAAGCAGAGGAAGGATGCTTCAGCCTCATTACATTCAGAGCACTTCCGTTGTGCTGCGGTCCAGGGTGACTCCAGTGGGCAAGGTGAACCCGACAGGAACAATACGATTAATCAAACACGCTTCTCCTTCAAGAGCATTTTCTCTGTGCTGCAGATTCACTTCCCCGGGGCGTGCGGATGACGTCACGCACTGATGACAGAGGATGGCTGACCCTTGTATGAACGGCCTCTGGTTTGAGTCCTGTGACATGGTGGAAACAACCAGCTGACCCTCGAAACCAAAAAGCACAGGCGTAATGCGATTTGGCACTGTATCTGAGCCCTTCTTTGTGCTTCTCGGGGAGTGGCGTCATTAGATAGAACATCGCAAATTAGTTGGGATTTGGTAATTAGACAGCGGTTGACTTGTTGCATGTCTGGAACCTGTTGGCGTCACGAAGTTCACCAACGAAGAAAGAGTTAAAAAATGATGCAGTAGAACTAGCCATTTTCGCCAGTCCTCAAAATTCAAACTGCCGTCTAGATTTATGAATTGACTAGGACTTTGACACTTGGATAGGCCTCGAGTTTGATTAGATCATTTATAATTTAAAGAGCGAGTTTGTGCGTCCTACTCACGAAGCGGTCCATCAGAGCATGAGCTCCAGCGTGATTAACAGGGAACAATCAAAGCAATTTCAGGGAGCACAAAACCCGCCGAGGCCTCGGGTTAATTGATTGGACATTAACAAGTAAGTGGGGCTCTTTAAAACTCAATTTGACAAGCTGATTCCTTTGCTAGCTATACAGTGGGTTCAGAAACTTTTCAAGCCTTTTCAATTATTTACATTTCCTGTTTACAAGTCCCTGTCTGAAACTGGAATCTTAAAGATGTGTTTCCCATTAGTAGGGCGGGGGGATATGACCTAAAATCGATATCACGATATAAAAAAGAAATATCACGATAACGATATATTTGACAATATGATTGGGCCATGCCAATTTCCTCAAATTTGATCTACTCAAGCACCATACATCCTTCAATTAATTTCACATTTTAAGCACCTGCCCCTAAAACCTCCAGTCAGTGTTTATGCTGCTCTTCTGAGTGGAGCTGAGCGTAGCATTAGCTGTGACTCTGTGGGAAAGCCGCTGGTCCTGACTTCAGTCAAAATCAGCTGAGTGCACATGCTAATTCTACTGCAACGATATAAAAAATTACGACGATATCAAAAACTTATACCGGTATAACGATTTGCGATACGATATGGCCCAGCCCTACATTAGTAATAATTCTACACTAAGAAGCCTACAGTATAAAGGTTCAAATAGAAATGGATAACTTTTTGAAAAATATAATCGTCCAAGTCCTAATTCAGACACTACGCAGCACCTACTCTCACAATCGTGTTGAAACTGTATTTTTTTTTTTAATTATTATTACAAATTATTACGTGAAAGAGGGAGAAAGTAAATTAAATTGATAGTTGTGGTCCAAACACATTCATAACTTTCCCAACACATTTCTAAAATCCCATTTCCTCACAGAGATGAGTTTATGAGCACATTTCACAACTTGCGGGTTCAATATTTACAGTCACTGTCACAGAAATGCAAGAAAAAGTCGCAAACTCATGAAATTGACAAAAATGCCACAATGTCTGCACTAAAGTAGGGCAAAACAAATTTCATTCCACTACTAGGAAAAAAGTCAAGCATCAAGCATGTTTTCATTATCATTCAGCCCTCATCTGAACCCACTGAAGGCCCAATAAGTTTATTTTAGGCATTGAAAACAACATATTTCGCTCTCATCGCCCAGACAAAGCAACACTGGCTGCATTTTGGCGCCTTAAAGGATTAATTTAGGTGTTTCTTTGACCTTTCCCCCGCTGCATGCTGGGACAGGCTGCCGTCCTCCACGCGCAAAACACATGTGACCTACACCCTTTGACGCACATCATCTCTTCTCACTCGAAAGAAAAGTGTCTTTTATTCAGCAATTATCACGGAGCGGTCCTGGAGGATGGCTGTGATGGCGGTTGTTATGGCGATCGTGATGCAAGTGTAAAGCTATGATAGCAACATATAAATCTCCACAAACAAACACCCACGGCGAGTGAGATGACAGTTGCTGTGTGTGTATAGCGGCTAATAACAGGTGCGCTTCTGCCATTTTTAATTCCTTCGCCTTAGCGTACTCGCCCCATTAGCTATTCACGATCGGGACGGGGACATTTTTTTTTGTTTTTCGGTCTTTGACGTCCGGGCTGTAGAGACACTGTGGATCTCTATGTCAAAAGGCATGAGCGTAGGCCTCGAAGCCAGCAGTGTAAACCGTAATTGCCGCTGACAGGACGTTGGCAGAACACAGTGTATCCCGTTTCTCGGCCCGGGACGAGACGAGACACAAAAAAAAAAAAGAAGCCACGCGAGGACAAAAGGGGTGACCCGTCCCTTTCATTAGCTAATACTCCCCCTCCGTCGTCTCTGTCCTAATACCAATTAAAATCGGAGCGTCCGCCAGGGACATAAAGACCGCGGTTATGTCATTCGGTGGGAATTGAAGGGGTACCGTCTTTGGCGATGGGGCGAGAGTGGGGCCGTCATGCTCTGCCCGTGTTGGGGGTAAAGGGGAGGGCAGAAGTGACTGGCTAGCTGTGGCTGGTAGGAGGAGCCTCATTCTACTTTCTTTCTTAACAATAATGACGGGATATTTTTGCAAACTGTCAAAAATGTGCTGGTAAATATCTTAACCCTCTGAGGTCTTGGGGCATTTTTTATTGTTATTTTCGCCTGGTATTTTTTTGTTTTATTGCTTCTGAAACACCTCCTCATGGTGCACCATCAAGTGCTTGGACTCTATATTTTCATAACAAATTGAACTAGTATCATCTGAATGCTGTATTAAGAGTCATATAATAATAATAATAATGCATTGTATTTCTTAGGCGCCTTTCTAGACACTCAAAGTCGCCTCACATAAACAAGTAAACATTAAAAACATATCATCATCAATGAAGTAATCATGATAGAAGCAGAAAAACAACCAAAACATTAGGCGAAAATTGAATTTCTCACCTCACTCTTTCCCTATGCAAAAAAATCTACGTATATGGCTGTGGACATTAGAAAATGTTTTGTGGGTTAGACCTGGCCCAGGAGATGGAAGATAAAGGCTGTAATTACTGGAGAAATGTTTATTTTTGACAAAAATAACAAAAAAATATAGGCGCTCATCGCAAAATTATTATTCCACTAAAATATGCTTCTCTAAACATAGAAGGCTATGAACCTGACCTTTTATGTGAAATCGGTGTTTATTTACCACATATTCACATTGAGAAAAAACAAAAACAAAAAAAAACACAAATGTTACTCCATACTTTAGTCGTCCATGTTCTATATAAACAGAAAACAAGATAGCAGCTGACCAGAGACACTTTCAGGATGAAGAAGTCAAGTTTTCAGACAAAAAAACCCCCAAGTTTTAACTAGTACCGTTTTTAATCCCTGGGCGATTTTGTAAAGTGCAGTGTCAGCGGTTTTAGCTAATGCTAACTTAGCACTTTTTGACACAAATTTTCGACGCGACCTTACATCGCCCCCCGGAGGCCTAGAAGCACATGGGTGGGCTTGTTTTAAAGCTCCAACCCCTCTTTCCAATGCATTCACTCACGGAGATATTCGCGGGTCCCATATCGCGGACCCGGGTTATGACACTCCAGAGGCTTACATCGCTGTGTCGTCAAAAGAGATAATTGTCTTGAATACACCTCAAAAGTGCAGAAAAACAACACTATTATAGATCATATTTTTACAGAATCATTATATTCAATTTGTATTTTTTGTGGCTTTTTGTTGATTACTTGACATTGGAGATGTACTCGACATTGAAAATTAGCGTAGCTTCCAAAAAACAATTTTGATATTTTCTTGTAGACAATACATTGCTCGCCTTTAAGGTTAAGCATAGGTTGCATTCACTTTGTAGAAGTTGGTGCAGGTGCCAATACAGCTCTATGGGAAGCAGTTTTTCAAAGAAATTTCCAAAAAGACTATTCACCTTAATTCAGCCCCGCCCACTTTTGTTGTAAAAGCGTTTCCTCATTGTCATAGCACTTCCTGTGAGCTGGGATTCCAATTGTTGTCAATGTTTTAAGTGAAGGAAATGTCTGTGAGGAACTCTAGAGCAGTGGTTCCCAACCTTTTTGTCTTGCGTACCCCTTGGGCCTTTTATTTATACTTCAAGTACTCCCTGCATCGATGGTTTTGATGATTAGTTAGAATGTGACTGACTAAAACTCCCATTTATCAGTAAAAAGGCTACTAAATATTCTCAAACTCACTCTTTACAATTAAATGTTTTAAATATACAAACCTTTCACAAACCTGCCATATTATTCTTATGGATCAAAGTCCTTTCTACTATCCAACATCACGCCTGGGGCTGCACGATATTGAAAAAACTTGCGATATGCGATACAGGAATGCAATATCGCGATAACAATATTGCGATACTTAGATAAACTGTTCCATTCAATTTAGAGACATGTAATATCTTTTTCAGCAAATTATTTATGACAAAAGAAGACTCCAAAAACACTAAATCAGAACCAAACCAAGTCCAAAAACTTAAGTTATAACTAAAACTGAACTTCTGCACATTATAAGCTCCATGCATGTTTGGTTTTAGAGAGTGTTGGCAAAAAATGTTAAAATCTCAGTCAGATGGAAGACTTTGCGATATTTTGTGGCTTCTTGCGATACGGATATTGCATCACCTAACATTGCGATACGATATTTTTTGCGATATATTGTGCAGACCTAATCACGCCAGTGTTTCTAAATATTGTCACCACTTTCGGACACTTTAATGAGAAAATACTTAGACCTTAGTCCATACTGTATGTGCTGACAGAAGACATTGAACTCTGTGACCGTTTTTGTTTCATGTGAACGGTCCCAGTAATTACAGAGAAATTAGCAATAAACAAAGACCTATAATTCTGACTTTTGACAGCTACCATAGTTCCATCCATAAAAATCTCACTGCCCTCCACCTCAACTGTAAGCAACAGGCTCTTTTGAATGCTGTTATGTCACGTGAATACAACCCATTATGAGAACACGCCACTTAGGGAGCGTTTTTGCAATCTGCCACAATTTCGTAATTTGGTTTTCGTCGGGCCGAATGCGACAACGAAGGTTTGAGATTACCCTTGGACGTGGAACTTGCATCACAATGACGGCTGGCACAAAGGAGACCGAGGTTGTGTCATGCGTGCACTCATCCCCGGCTCCATTTTTAGAGAAACCGCTCAATCGTGAAGAGGAGATCAACACGGGAGGCCAAAAATAATGATTGTTTGTTCGCCATGCATGCACGTGCGCATATCTTGTGCGTGCGCTAAAAATAGACCCGGGGATAAGCCGGGCCCTCTTTATTGCAGAGAAAGCTTTTAACCCCTTCACCCCCGGATTTAAGCAGCAAGAGTGTGATTCTGTGCATTTAGACGGGGATGAATAGGACTGGACAGAGGTGAGAAGGGGAGAACGAGGCAATTGGGAGTTCAGAGCCGTGGATGTTTTTGGACCTTGCCCTTCTACATCAACTTATCTGACCAATACCACGAGGTAATGTGCCGTTATTGTGGCACGCTATTCTCAGAGATGCTACAAGGGCTGCACAACATATGATATATTACTATGGTATTAGGTGAATATCCGAATGGCAAGAAGCAACAATCTACTGTATCGCTAAATCTCTAAAGTCTTGCATCTGCCTAAACCAAAACAATGGAGCGTATAAATGTGCATAAGTTCAGTTTTAGTGTCTAAGTCTTTACAAGTTGGTATTCATACTGCCACTATCTTGTTTTTGGAGACAAAGGCCATATTTAGACAGGAGGGATAGGGGTACGCACCAGGGGTAAAGGGTGGAAAAACATTAGAGGCCAACAGACACAGTAGTGGTGGTACTTCATAAAATCACGTGCAGAATAGAGTTCATTGCCATTGTCAATGAAGGTTTCACAGACTATGCAAATCTACACAAATGTAATGCATTTACTAATACTGAATGTAACTCTGTGTGGTTGCTTTCTAATAATTAATTTGCATAGTGTCATTTCAAAATGTTGACCCTCTTTGCTCATTTTGTCGTTGCGCTGAAGAATCAATTATTCATCTGTTTTGGGAATGTTCTATAAATCTGTTTGCGAATAGAATAACTTCTTATAGATCTTCAACTCGACTGTAAAGATGTTCCTTATTTTACCTTTTTGAATTTTTGTTCATCTTCCTTCCTACTCCCTTTCAGGCAAACTGTTTTTCGTTTTTTCTCCCCTTCTGCATGTTAAGTGGTATTTTTTTGCTGAAAACTATGACCGACTGGAGGTGGCTTATCCCCATTGTGTTCACTGTGAAATACCACAAACAAACAAATGCTCGAAATGTAATACACATTTCTTTGAAATGTTCAAAATAGACCACCTGGCCTTGAATTTTATGTATATATGTATTATTATATTTTTTGTAAAGTCCCTCCTTCTCTGATCTCAGCAACTAATCAGAGTCCCTGGAGGCTGTCGCTTTGACCAATGACAAGAACTTTGCCTGAGCTGGCTTGCAATTATTTGTGCTTTGAAAATAGGTGACCAATCAGGAATTGAGGGGGAGGGGCTAGATCTGTTATTTTTCAAAAAAGTGTCCCCCTTTCCCTCTTATTTTTGATAATTCCTATGAATATCAGATTGTATATTTTCAATTAAATTCATTCATTGTATTTATTTATTAAGCAGGAACGATTGAAAACAAAATCAGGCCTGAAAAAATAAAATAAAATCTAAAATGTTTGACAAATGTCAAAGGTGATCAAATTCTATCTAGCAAAACCGCACACTCGTAACACCAATATTTTTAACATAGGCCTGGGTTTTGCTTGAGATTAGATTATTGTGTTGTTTTGGAGACAAATAAGTGTCCAGAGAGCAGTCCCATTACTCCGTGAGTGGGCCTATCGACTGTGGAGATTGACAGAGCTTTTTTAAGCAGCTGTCCGTCAATATATTGAGTGATCTGAAGATGGACTACACTTTTAACTGGTTAAGGTCTTTCCTCCACAGACAGACCCATGTTTTAGAAGCTGATGCTGCTCATGCATCGGCTACAAGAATCTATAGAGGACAGTTTACCTTGTCGACTTTTAAACACTGAGATTTAACAATTAATTTAAGCCATACACACTAAGAACCGAACCAGAGGCGCCTGCAGCCCCCGTAATTTAGACCAGTATTTCCCCAAACAGGGGTACGGGGACCACTAGGGGTACGTGAGCACTTAGCAGGCGAGAAAATGCGAAATTAAATAGTATTATGTTCAAATGAAAGCTATATAAATTATATATTACAGTAAATAAAAAAAAGTCTTTTAATAGACCCGTTCATTGTTTGTAAACATTTGGGGCTTAGTTGGAGGCGGTGAAAGGGTCTATAGTGATGTCACGCTCATGACCGAATTGTCTTTCGTTTTACACAGATGCAACTGAACAACACTAGAAAACAAAGTTTTCTGAACAAAAATATACTTGGCAAAGCCGTTGATGCCTCTTTTCCTCAATTGTAGCCCAAAATGTTATCTACACACGTCAAATAATACAACCCATTCCTGCTGTAATTAGTAATTTTAATCAAAAGGTGTGGCTCTCTCAGCAAATTAGGTCTCTGAATTGGGGGTGGGCGATATTGACAAAAATCTCAATATACAGTATCTGGTGAGTTTCTCGATAATGTTTGTAAATCATCAGAAATTAAGAAAAATGTGGCAAACATCTTAATTTGCATTGGCAGCATGTCCCCTGCGAACTACGATTGGAACAACACAGCATCACTAAGGAGCGGCCGTCATGGGAAGGACCATGGAAGGCATCTCCGTGATCCTCCCAATCCCCCCTTTTAGCCTGTCTGTCCTTGGGAGAGGATCCCCCCCTTCATGTGGACCTCCCCGAGGTTTCTTCGTTTTGTCCCAATGGGTTTTTGGAGTTTTTCCTTGCCGAGAAGGAGGGTCTAAGGACAGGGGATGCCCCAGCACAATTAATATTCACTAATTGTCTTTCTATTTCTTGTGAAGCCCTGCGAGGCGACTTTCACTCTGTGATTTTTTGTGATTTTGGGCTATACAAAATAATTGAATTGAATTGAAGGTAGGGAGAAAGAAATGTGTCATGTAATTCCTTGACAACTAACATTACAACTGGATGATTAACTACGCTTTTTTGCTCTCGGAATATCAATTAATTACAAATCTATTTGTGATACATATAAAGGCGCCAAAATGTAAAACTGGTCGACCCTGGCCTCCCTAAACTCCTTATCTCTCCAAACAAAAAGCGACGAGTTTGATCTCGTGCCTTCTGGAGCCGGCTGCGAGTTAAGCCGGACGACTAACCTGAGCTCACCATTATTAATCCACTCAGCTGTACCACACACTTCTCAATTTCAAATTCACCGGAGCGCTTTCCAAAACATCTCCTCCATCCCATCCACAGCTCAAATACGAAGAAAGTCCACAGTATAGGCACGTATATACAAATGTCTGAGTCATTAGTGCAGTGAAGTATTTATCAAAGCTCCAAGTTGAGAGACGGGATCATGAGCGAGAGAAAAGGCACGCTTATTATTCTCCTGAGATTTCCCTCCAAAGCGGCAGCCTGTCAAAACTAACAGTTGAAAATCACATGGAGAACAAACAGGGCAGAGATGAATGGTGATTTAAAATGTCATATAGCCTTTGAGGATGAACAGCCTGGAGGAACACTTAAGTCTTTTCTCCTCGCCTTTGTTTTGTTTTTTTGTTAGGAGAAGGCCAAACACAAGACAGTCAGCGGGAGGGGGCGGTGTATTTTCTTACAGGTGGCTCTCATAAACCTGTAAGATTACTTTTTGGTCACGACAACAATTACCCGGGAAGTGGGCGAGAGCGAGCCAGGTTCTCGCTTTGTGAAGGCTTCGGATAGGACACTGGAGTGGACGCTCTGAGGAGAGCGCAGCAAGATGTCTGGTCATCAGGTGCGCGAGCCTGACGGATCTAAAGGAGCCAATTTGTAAAAGATCAGTAGTAGCAGACCAGGACGCAGTGGGTTCAGAAAGTTATTAGGACTCTTAAAGTGACAGTCTGCAAGTCGAAATGTATGACAAATTTAATGGAGAGCGTATAATTAACCGTCTGGACCTGAATTGTGATGTAAAGTAACTCCGCAACTAATCAGAATCCCAGTTGCCATAACTTTGACCAATGTTTTCCTCTGAGCTGGACTGTCAATCAACCTAAACACTGTTTTTTCAGCAGCCAGCTTGAGAACAGGCAACGGGGAAGGGCTTTCAGCTCTAATTTCTCGCTTTGGCAGAATGGTAACACAGTGGTTAGCGCTCCTGCTTCACAGCTAGAAGGTCACAGGTTCGATCCTGGGCCGGACAGGGCCTTTCTGTGTGGAGTTTGCATGTTCTCCTCATGTCTGCGTAGGTTTCCTCCAGGTGCTCCAGTTTCCCCTACCGCTAAAAACATGTACAATAGATCAGGATGAATGAGAGTGTGTTTGTGTGTACGAGCGTGGGACAACGGATGGAAATTAGCCCATGGAGTGGTGTGTTTACATGCATGCGTCTCATGTGTGTTCATTAACATGCACTGTGTGCCAACCAAATAAACAATATACAACCAATAACAAAACAATAAACAAACTTTCCTCATTTTGCAATCTTACAGACTTCTACTTTAAGAATTATTTTTATTTTATTTTGTAGATGTTGGATACTAAAAGCATCAACTAAATACACGTCATAAATAATTAAGGTTAAGGTGCTTTTCTGGTGCAAATTTACAGTCATCCAGGTGGTAGTTCAAAAACAAAAAAGGTGAGGCAAAAAAGCAACTGGACTCACGTTTAAGGTCAAGGTGAACTTCATTAACTTGGCATGTGCCAGATTGATCTGCGTATAGCACTCGGAGTTCTACACATTATTCTAATCTGGGATGATACTCGTTCAATCCACTCGTGAAAGGGTGGGACTGTTACAGCGATACTTCAAGATAATTGGGTGAAACGCCCGTTAGTACCCGCCTATCGTGCTTTTGCAGAATCCAGTCGGGAGAAAAGCACAAACATCTCTTTGCTTTTCCCTTTTCAAAGCAGAAATAGTAGCATTTCAGCTAAAAGAGTCAATTGCAGCATCAAAAAGTAAGTCCTCAGACATAGCCATGTTTGTTATTCTTCGGCATTTGATGCAACGTCATACCAATGTCCCGCCTTAAAGCTCAATGCAGGCACGTCATTGGTCCCGCAGATAGCGGAGTGAGTGATTGAACTCTTCAAAGATGTCTTTTCCCCGAGTTTGTGAAATCACAAATCTCACGGGAATACATCTTGCAGCGCAAGGTTAGAACTTCATTGTCTCCGCAGGGAAATTTGTCCTCTGCATTTGACCCATCCTTCGATGCCAGTGATGACCGGTATAGAGCAGTGGCACATCTCCAGATGTTGAGCCAGGTTCATGGTCAGAATCACCTGCTGGTGGATTAACCTATTGTTCATGTTTTAGGTTGATGGGTAAAACCGGAGGAAACCCATCCAGACACGGAGAAACATGCAAACTCCACACAGAAAGGCACGCGCGGTCCGGGAATCGAACGCAGGACCTTCTTGCTGTGAGGCAAGAGTGCTACCCACTCTGCCACCGTGCCGCCATAAATTGTGGATTTCAAATATTTTTGGACAGCTCAGCATTAATATTTTATCAAAAAGACGGCTCATGAGAGAAAAGTGCATTGATCAGGATTTCAAAATTCCTGGAGCTGCTTTTGCAGGCAGCAGTGGCAATGAGATCAGAAAAGCAAGGTTTCATTTTTAACAACATGCTAGGAAATCAATAACGCCGGAATGAACACACTACATTTCAGAACAGACCCAGTGGTGGATGATATGACCTTTAAAAATGCACATCAGTTCCACATTATATATCTATTATGAAATGAAAGATAGGAAGTCCAAAACAGCATACTTTAAGTTTGGAAAACTATTAATCAAAACCATACAGACTCTATGCAACAATATAGATTCATTCCAATCCAACTTTATATAGAGCACTTTAAAAACCACAATGCCCACTCATTGCTCTTAATCATAGTAGTGCTTTATAGAAGTCTCTTTCAGTTAAGGCCTGTGGCATAATCCATACATTACCCATGATTAACAAAATAATATAATTTCAAGTAAACATTCTAGTATCTTATTGTATCTGTAGCAGCAAAGAAATAAACAGAGGGATATGAATACTTCCTGAGCCCAATGATTTTATAGCAATTATGTTTGTGTGTAGAGTCTTTATGGGCATGTTGCCACGGCAGCATGTGAGGAGTATGTTTCTGCATTTGTCTTACGTAGCGTTTACGTCAGCAGCGTTCCCCAGCCACTTCTTCCTCAAACTCCTCTGAGACCAGTGAGTAAAAGTGCACACGCAGGTGAAGCAAAACAATGGGAAGTTTGGAAAATCATATGTTAGATTTCCTCCATAGAAAATGATTAATTACCAAGGATAAAAACCATGATATGAGGAAATGTCTGAACAGTGAGGTTTTCATTTTATGTATTTATTTCAAAAGTTACATTTTTCCATGGACTTACAGTATTACAGATGACGATCTTTGGACTAAGATCGAAACATCCTACATTTCAACTACAGAGTACAGATTGAAGACTGAAGAATTTTTGCCTACGATAGACAACTCCTGTACGACTGAGAACCTACACAAACTAATCAAAATGTAGATTTATATTCTTAGTTTATTGCTCAATTCTCTGTAATTCCAATCCACATGAAACAAAAGGTTTCATGTTGTCACAAGGTTTATTGTCTTCTCTGTCAGCACATACTGCATGAACTAAGGTCTAATGATTTTCTCATAAACGGTGTCCAATAGTGGTGACAATATTCAAAAACGTAGAAAGTAGAAAGGACTGTCAACTGTCAAAGAATAATATGGCAGGTTTGTGCATCCAAACACTACAATAAATAATAAATAATGATCAATGATTTTCTTTTTGGAAATTTCTTCCAAAAACTGTTTCTCTCCCATAGAGTTTTATTGGCACCTGCTCCTATTAAAAATGCAAACCCATCATATATTTTTCAAGATATTTCACATTATTTACATCCAACTGTAATTTTCATACTCATTAAGACTTTAAACCAAATCCAAAAATATCACAGCAAATCATGTCAGAAAAATTGCAAGTCCTGTTTTTTTCCCCCAAGCTCTTATAAGGAAGCAATGACCCATAAAAGCAACCAACAAAAATCCAATTCCCACATAAAGATTTGTGCAGTTCAGCTGAGCCGTCACTCTGCGTTTTGTTCTTATCCAGCTCGACAGCCATGTTAATATCATCAACAAAACCGTTGCGCGTGTGTTTTGTCAGCACTTCTACAGTCATGGCATGGTCACAGCGGAGAAGGCTGCATGCCGCAGTCCAGGCCCGGTCACTTTTACATAGGGCTGGGCGATATGATGATAAAATGTCTGGTTTTATGATTAAACGAGAACAAACCAGAAGAAAACTAGGTCTAAACCAGGTCTAAAATCAGACCGACTGAATCTGGATTAAACCAGGACTAAACCAAGAAGTAGTAAACCAGACTAATGTAGAGACTCAAATCAATGTCTAAACCAGGTCTAAACCCAAGGACTCAACCAGAAATAAAGCAAGAGAAAACTGGGTCTAAACCTGGACATTATCACAGACTGAACCAGGATAAAACCAGGACTAAACCATGATGGAAGCAGGTCAAAACTCTGGACTAAAACAGGTCTTTAACAAGACTAAACCACTACAACACCAGGTCTAAACCCAAGAAGAAGCAGATGGCTTTAGTCGCCAAACAGACATCATACACATGAATTGTGATAAAATCGAAATCGTGATTTAAACTAAAGAAAATTGAGATTTTTTGGCCACATCGCACAGCCCTACTGTTACATGTACGTTGGTCCTGCACTGCACAAACCCATCTTGAAGTTGACCATGCAATCTGACCCGACTAATTGCGTTTATTTAATTTCATCTGTATCGTCTGCCGCTCTTGGTCCGTTTTTTTAAAACTCCGAATGAGTTGGTGCTCGTAACCTAGATACGGATGAGCCTTCGAGGAAAAGAGCACCATGTCAAGTTCGCCGGTTCACAGCCATAAAAAGTGCGCACGCCCACTCATATCCTGCACTGTATAACAATAAAGCTCTAATCGCAGCACGTTTTATGCACTCCTCTGGGACCCGTTTTCTTTTTTTTTATTGCGATCGTGTAGGTGATGATGTGAATTCGCAAACAAGAAGGCAATGGTTCCCCACAGAATCCTTGCTTAGACCAGTGTTTCCCAACCAGGGGTACGGGGACCCCTGGGGGTACGCGAGAGGTTAGCAGGGGGTACTTGGAATAATTTCAGATATAAAACAAGAAGAAACAAATTTTATTTTTGATTATTATGGTCGAAGAAAACACATTTTAAAACATTTAACTGTAACGAGTGAGAGTTTGAGAGTACTTTGCTCTTTT
>OMNZ01027255.1:8909-22143 GCA_900303255.1 Lesueurigobius sanzi | reverse complement strand
GGACCCGTTTTCTTTTTTTTTATTGCGATCGTGTAGGTGATGATGTGAATTCGCAAACAAGAAGGCAATGGTTCCCCACAGAATCCTTGCTTAGACCAGTGTTTCCCAACCAGGGGTAAGGTTAGCAGGGGGTACTTGGAATAATTTCAGATATAAAACAAGAAGAAACAAATTTTATTTTTGATTATTATGGTCGAAGAAAACACATTTTAAAACATTTAACTGTAACGAGTGAGAGTTTGAGAGTACTTTGCTCTTTCTTTGCTCGTTCTTTTACCTGATAAATTTGAGTTTTTGTCCTCCACTTTCTAACTAATCAACAAAACCATTGAAGCAGGGGGTACTCGTAGTATAAATGAATGGCCCAAGGGGTACGTGAGACAAAAAAGGTTGGGAACCACTGGCTTAGACGATGGGGGTGATCCAATTGTTGATAAAACGTCAATTATTTATATACATTTATGTTTATACATACAAAAAGTGTAATTGTCCATTCCTACAGTTCAAAAGTTTACATACCCTGGAAGAATGTCATGTATGTAAACTTATACATTTCATAGAATATGAATGATAACACAAAAACCTTTATTTCACTCATGGGTATTTTTTGACAATAAATGGCTTCACACAACCACTAACCATTTGTTAACACTTTTCAACCAGAGAAACTAGCCAAATGTCCCTGAAGTTTACATATTGTGCATCTTGAAACAAACATACATTTTGTCAGAGAGTCCTGTATTTCAGCTGAAGTGAGTTTTTCTTTACATTTGAGTAGTTTCTGTTTCATTATGATTTCAAAAGAGTAAACTCAGTTCCTTGACAATAAATGGCTTCGCACAATCACTAACCATGAGCGGCGAAAAAGATTTGTGTCATCATTCATATAGATTGAAAAGATTGAAAGGGTATGTAAAACTTATGAGCACAACTGTCTCCTCTATCAGTGGGAAACCCTGAGAACCTGTGCGTGAGAGACTCAGAAGAGGAGCGAGTGCGTGGTAAACAGGTGAGACATTTTTCCTGGAAAGTCACTGGGAGACTGTAACAACAACAACATTAGGGAAGTGGCACTAGTTTCTCACTTAAAGGAACAATGTGTCACATTTTGGATTATACAGTTGCCAGCAATACAAAACAAACATACGCCTAATGACTAATACTAGAAATAGATTTTGGGTTATCAAAGAATGGATTTGGATGAGGACCTATTTAAATCTCATATTTTGTCAGTCTTAAGTCAACATCTCCATGGAGACGAGCTGGAGACGTCCCTGCTGCCAGTAAAGTTACGAGTCAGGTTTTAGGAGAGGTGAGCCGCTCACAGCAATGACACATTTGTTTGATCATTTTTAGGTATTTTTGAACAATAAAAAATATCTGGAATAGAATAAAAGCTTGTATTTCATTCTATTTATTAGGTGAAATGGTATGCAGTGTACCTTTAAGAAGCTGCAACTAGGGATGCCAAGATTAACCGGTTTTACGATAACCGTGGTTATAGAGGGAAGCAACAAAAAGGTTAACGCCCCCTTTTTGGTGTTACCAGAGGCTGCGTCCATTGAGATGAATGAGGAAACCACGACTGAGATCTTCACATTACGTCTGAAAAATAACAATTTATGCGTTTATATTTTATTTGTCTAGTATAAGAGGTAAGCAAATCAAGAGATTTTTTTGCTGTAGAAGATTCAGAGAGCGAACAGTTGATGTTTTAAAGTGGGCTAAAGTTAGCAGGAAGTTAGCATGTTCAGACTTCAATATAAAGTGTTTAGCCGTTCATAGGTCAAAAATGAAGCAATATTGAAACATAAGAAGAGCTCTGCAAAATTACTTATTACTTATATGGGCATTTGAATTTGATCTTGGATTTGATCAAATTAAGCCACTATGAATAGCATAGGCGTTTCAGGTAGGTTCCTGGTACGAAACCCTGAAAACAAGGCCGCTGTGATGGAAAGTAAAGGTGCCATGCTGCACCCAGAAGATACTGGGCCACTAAAAGGTCAAATATACACAAATATCAGGATTTTATTTGTCACTCAAAGTTACATAGTGCCCCTTTAATCTTGATAATGGTGAATAATCATAAAATCGTTAAAAAAAAATTCTCACAATAATGACTCCATCATTTAGAACCGTGACATCCCTAGCTGCAACACTTGCCTTCGAAGATGTTAAATGTCATGCTTCATAAACTTCTTTTCTACATATAACCATCTGCATTTTATTTTCGATAACCTTTGATGAATGAATGTAGAAAATAGCACAAAGGAAGTCAGTCCTTATTTCCGACAATACCAAATTTGCTGGCTCATAGGGATGAAAAAAGTACTGTCTTTTACAGGATGTGCGGTAGAGCTGAACAAATTGGAAAATTATAGTTTTGCAAGAGCCGTAAACAAGTTCTTACATTAAGCTCCCAATAAATGGTTACTCTTCATAAACCAGAGCCATATTAAACTGTAGTGCATGATCATCATAAAAAGGCTTGTTTTTTCCGTTCAATTTTATTATATAGCCTGAATTTAGACTTCTTTCCAGTCTTTTATTCATCCGTCTTGCAATTATTGTTTATTATTTATTCATTTTAAGAATTTTCTAACCTGTAGGCTTTATTTTTTGACAGCTCTGGGTGAAAGGGGATGAAGAGTGATGAGAGACATTCGTGTTGGGAGTACGAGCTTTAAAAACGTGGAGGACAGTGTCAGGTTTGAACAATTACGCAATTGTAACCAGGAAGTACAGATCGTAGAAGAAATCAACCAGGAAGAGACCAAAGTAGCAGGATTAATCAAAACTGCATGAATTAAGTTATATTTAGAGATGGAAACAGCATGGCTTAAGGCGAGACGCTGCAGGTGAACAGCGGGAAAAAACACATTAAGTGATATCAATTTGAAACTTTTGCTGTATATTACAGAGATACTGTACATATGATTGAATGATGGATTGACAAATATGAGAAAAAATGTATTGCAAGTTTTCGGTCATGTTGTTTTCATATAAAAACAAGGAATTTTATGCATCAAAATGAAAATTTTGGTGACGGAAACTAAATAATGGATAAAGCCAGGTTTTAATTCACGGTTTTATTTCGTTGATACATTAGTTACAAAGATTTGTTCAGATTTTGGATCTCATTTTTAGTTTTTGAAGCTACAGTAGTTATTGGTGAAATAAATGGCCTTGTTTTTTGGGGTTCAAAACTCAATAAATCGGGTTAGGAGCTTGATAATCCCTCTGAACAAACCTTCAAAATAGTAAGTACAAGAGTCTGGTGAGGCTACTAAAGTGGAGATGATGCCACAATGTGAGAAAGTAGAAGTCACACTTTTCCTCATAGTTTTGCTGGTCATGAGACTTATACTCAGGTGCGACTTAATATATTAAAATATATCATTTCACATGTTTGTTATTTTCACACTGATTCTGTTCTTGATGCTATAGTTATCTGAATAACTTAATAACCGTACATTAGTGCGACTTATATGTTTTTTTTTTTTCATCTTCATTATGCATCTTTTGGCTGGTGCGACTTATACTCCGGAGCGACTTATAATGTGGAAAATATGGTGGTTCTCTGGAAAACGTTGAATCAGTGCAATAATTACACTCTTTATTGTAAAGATTACGTCATTTATTTGTTTCTAGGTGAAAGTTAAGAGATAAAACTGGCCTAAAACCTGAAATGGAAAAATTGTTTCCCGTTAAAGCTCAAAAATGTGCCTTTATCATGATATTTGTCTAGACCAGCCCTTCCCAAAGTCCAGCAGGTTGAGGCCCCCCATATCAATCCAACAATTCTACGGGGCCCTCCAGTATTATGACGTCACTCTTTTTAAAGATTTGTTTCTTTTTAAAGATTAATTTCGCAAATATTTACATTAAAAAGTGCAAATATTAGTAACTACACTGCAAAAAAAAAGAAGAAAAAAAACCTGCATCTTAACATGAGAAAAATGTTTAAATTTTTAATACATTATTTAATAATATTTTTGCATAATTTCAAAAATTCTGACTTGCCAAGTGAAATAAACGTCTGCCAATGAAAAAATCAGGTCTAAATATATTTTTTCCTATTTTTGATGCAGTAAGTTTTTTTTTTTGTTTTTTTACTTTACTTACTTTTTACTATCAAATTATGAAGAAATGTTCATTTTTAGATCTGTTTTTGCAGTGCATCGGCTAAATGCTTATTTACTAGTAGGGCTGAACGATATGGACAAAATTTCATATCTCGATATTCATGGCAGATATCTCGATATCGATACGACTACGGGTTTGGTAAAGAGTTGTGAATAGTGTTTGCGCTTCGTCTCCCTTACTCCCGCCCTCCTATGTTTGTCATTGGTTGGCTTCAGCTGTCAATCCACAGTAAGCATGAAATAAGGTTTGTGGTTGGCTGGCCGTAGTGGTGCATTCAAGGGCAATCGTAAAAATTATGTTTATTGTGAATGCCAGAGCTGTGCATGCAGGGCGAGCGCGGGGGTCGTTTATATCGTTATTTTTTCGCTATTAATATCTTAGATGTTCATATCTAGATATAGATACGATAACGATATATCTTTCAGCCCTACTTACTAGTAGTGAAATGAAAAATGTTTTGTCCTCCTGTATTCACCTTATTCTGCCCCGCCCACTTTTGTTGTAAAAGCATTTCCTGTTTTTATTAGCACTTCCTGTGAGCTGAGATTTCCATTGTTGTCAATGGAAGAGAGTGAAGAAAATATAATGGGAATCAACAAAAAACTTGTAAAAAAGCTTAAAGTAAATAAGTTTGTGTGGCTCAGGTTTAGTTTCAGAGGATGGACGACATGAAAAAAGTCACCTAAAATATTTTTTTTGCGATATTATCTCTGCCTTTTTGTTGTGACTCTAATTGGCTAATTGTCTGTGAGGATCTAAAGGACCAAAGCTGATGGATATATTTACACAGAGGTTTGTTGTAAATGTTACATGTTTCACCAAAAACAAAAATCAAAGCTCAAGTCAGACCTGCAGTTTGACCAGAAATACAAAATGGCGGCCCCCATTGCAACTTCCTGAATAAGGTGAATAGACCCTTTCGCTGCTTACATCATCACCTGGAGGCAGGAAGTGAGCAAGAGAAATAAGATTAAACTAAAACTAGTGATTATACGTGTAAAACTACAGCTAAAAAATGTGGTCCTGTTGTGGCTTAAGGAGCAAGAACAAGAGGGATGACATTTGAGACGATAAAATAAGGTTTTATCTGATATTTGTTGCAGTTGTTTATCGTTGCCAATGACAACAGCTACAATGGAAATAGATGGGGATCTAGCTTTCCACCTCCAGCTAAGCCCCAAATGTTTACAAACAATGAAAGGGTCTATAGCAGTGGTGCCCAAAGTGGGGCCCGGGGGCCAAATTCGGCCCTCAAAGGGGTTTCATTTGGCCCTCGGGATGGTGCTGAGATTGTAAGGAAAAACTAATCTAGAAATAAGTTCAATTTATTTTTTTTATCTAGATTTCAGCAGGAAAATACATTTATCTGTTGAGGGAATGAGTCTTTTTGCATTTAGAATAAGAGTAAATATCTCTAAATTAGGAAATACATTTAATTTTACTTGAAAAAATAGAACAAAAATCTATTTCTATTGACACACAATTTACAATTACTTTAAATATTCTTAAATCCAGAATGTACACTTATTAACATGTCATTTTTTGCAGTGTACTTTGATTTGACTGAATAGATTGTTACTAAGGACCAAAACAGCATGTCCTACTCAATAGCACGATTATAAAAGGGTATTTAATCATAGATCTGGTTGAATTTGGTCTTTCTTCATGTAAAAGCTACTGCGTTTGGCCCTTTGCTCGATAATGCTTTTCCATTTTGGCCCTCCGTCTAAAATACTTTGGGCACCCCTGGTCTATAGTGTATTTTGTGATTGAGATCTTTTTGTTAGTATTACTGTGACAGTGACCCTGACAAATTAGCCAAATGTGTGACAAATACATATAACCTCATCCATGTGAAGAATTTGGAGGTTAGAAATGAGTTTGGACCAGAACTAAAGTTTAAACTTCCTCTTTCACTGTTGTAACCAAAAGAAAATGCTCTACAGCCTTTAATACATAGAACTGTATTTTAGTAATAGTGCAATATTGTTCTGTCGGTCTTCCTCTAGAGAGCTTGAAACACTTCCACCAGCACGTTGTTCCACCAGCTTATTAAGATCATTAAAACTCAACTTATTTTAGTGTGAATGATCCTTTTGGAGGCCCCCTGCAGTCCCTCTGACCCCATTTTGAGAATCACTGCACTAGACTATCAACTGCACATTCATCTCTCTATTATTGACCGGACTATTCGCTTTAAACAAGGGCATGCATTATTAACCATTTACTATAACAAATTAGACCTATCAAATATTGCAGATCATATCATTATCACCCAAAATCAATACCTTGCATTGTTTTTCAAATGTATCGCAGGTCGACAATTTGTAACTGGGTGGTAGACCGGGGCAGTGCGTGGGCTGGACTCGTACTGGAAGCCATTACGCTCAATTAAAGCCATGTAAACATTTTATTTATTCATCCAGCAGACGAGTACTAATCTGCTCTGTCAGAGGAACGGGTTTATGATACGTACTCTGTCCTCCCAAAGCAGCAGGGCTTCAAACTACTAAAAGACGAAGCAACGCTAATAGTGCCAAATACATGAGCAACTTCTGTTCATGACCCACTGTGCAGAAAAGTCACATTTTTTACACCAAAGCGGTTTTGTTGTCTTACCAAATCTGAACGCTGGCAATTTGGAGACACAAACACAGAGGAGAGAGGAAGACGTTTAACCAAAACGGCTAACAAAATGTGTTAATGGTCATTTTACGCTAACATGTCAGGTTTGTGTGTGTGTGTTTCTCTATAATGATGTGTTATCTGCAGTGTCACCAGCCATTGTTCCCACAATATGCCGCAAAAAGTATTGTTTCGCCCTATCACTTCCATCTCACTGACATTTACACATTTTTTGCAAACTCAGCCTAAAACAAAAATAGTCCAGTTTTAGTTATTTAGGTAGTTTTTGCTCCTTCCTTTATTTCCATTTTAGTTTTGTTTGGGTGCTGATTTTGTTTTCGTAAGTTGCTTGCTTTATCACAATTCGCTGACAAACAAATGACTTGCACATGGGATATAAAAAGGTATAACAAAGTCAAATTTAAGACCTTCTCGAAATATATTTAAGACTTTGCGCCAGTTATAGTCAGGAATGCACTTTTAATTGCTTGTTGTACTTTGAAAATGTAATTACAAAACTATCTACTATGCTCTATGCAACAGAACCAAAAAATAACTCTTGAATGCTCTCCAAAGTATCTTTTTATATTAAGAAATCAAGATTAAGACTTAAGACTTTTTATGGCTCTCATAATCTTGCAGGCTGGTTTTGTAACATTTTTGTGACAGTGACCCTGAAAAGTGACGCTGCAAGTTACGAAATGTGCTTATGAAGTAATCTCTGAAGAATTGTGATGTTGGAAAAGTGTTGGAAAAATTATGCATGAGTTTGGGAACAATCATTTTAATTTACTCGCTCCCTGTTATTATTTGTAATTTAAAAAAAATATAGTATATTTATTTATCAAATTTACAGTAGACTTTCGATGATATGCAAATACCTTTTCGCATAGTTTGCACATGACGGTGGTCTTTTGAAACGTCCCATCGTCGTGCTGCTAACTCTAACTCTAACCCTAGCCCTCCAATGTTTTTTGAAAGGATGACGCTTCGCCAGAGATGGAGAAGTAAGTGCAGCAGGAGGAGCTTTGTGGAAAAGGAGTGTCGTAGAGGAGCTCATGCGCTGCTAAAAATGGCTCCGTAAAAAGTACTCGAACATGCGCGAGTGGTTCCAAACACATCCCCAGCCATGTTTGTGATGAGGGAACAACATTGTAGCATGTTAAAAGCTCTAGAACATCGATTTTGCATAATTTAAAGCAAAAACTAGCCCCCAGTGAAGGCCCAAGTGCGAAAAGGAAGGTTCTGGCTCAGGACTTTTGTATTTGGAAAAAAGTGATTCACTGTGTTCAATTTTTAGTGCGTTAAAATCTTTATAGTTAATTAATGTGAAATAACGTGTTTAAGTCCCAGTTCCACTTTAATACTTTTTAAGACCCTGCATACACCCCCTTACAATTTGCATTTTTGAATTGAATGGAGCATAATCTGTTGAAAATGTTTCATCGAAAAAACATTTCTTTCAATATTTACCAACTGATAATGAATACAAACACTACCAGTCTGTTAAAATGATTATTGGGTTGTTTATATAATGATTTATAGGCTTATTTAATGCTAGTTCAACAATAATTTGCAGTGAAAACAAAGTATTACACATTAAATATAACACATTAATGCTTGTCCTCGGGGGATGGCGAGTCCTGACTCCATACCAGTTCAGAACCACTGCTTTAGGGCATTGGATACACAACAGCACTTTATAGCAGCAAAATAATAAGTCAAACAACATGGTACTTTACTTACTGTTAGCCAAACCGCTAACAGTAAGCCCATTATCATCTTTTGCACCATGATTTCTCGTGATATCACCGGCTTCTGCTATCATCGGTGCCCAGTCCTTGATACAGTTAACTTTCAGGGGCTTCTCGGAATTACTGATTTCTAGAAAGAGCTGATAATCCTGACATTACCTTCCTGTGTGAGTGACTAACATGGCGACCAGCACAAGCTCATAATCAGTGTCCAGCGGAGAGACTCGCTCTATAGTGGCACTTTACCCCCTGAACTTCCGAGACACGCGGTCTGGTCCATGCTGCAGATGAAAGGCGGCTCACACTGTCACAAGGTGCAGATAAGTGCGCTTCCAGAGTGACCGCAACCGCACACAAGCCCCAGAGGGTCAAGGGAAAAAGGTGGTCAAAGGAGGAAAAAAGTTGGGGGGGGGGGGAAGGATGGACGACAGGCTCAATTAAAGACAAGAAAAGCATTCCTTTCTGTGGGAATCTTATCAGCCGACACACATTTACACCAAGGCTATGCTACTTGTAAAGAGGCCTGTATCAATTGAAAAGTCTTCATGGGTTCTTTACATTTACTGTAGCTACGAAACGCTGACTTTTCACAACTGAAATGTATGCTGTACTTGTTAAAGACAGGGCATCTTCAATCAATCTATCAATTTATTTTTGTATAGCCTAATATCACAACAAGAGGCGCCTCAGGGGACCACGCAGACATCTAAACAGTGAAACAAGGAGCAAATATAAATGTAATGTGTAAAAACAAAACAAGCCTACAATATCCCCCATCCTTAGACCCTCCTCCACAGCAAGCAAAGACACCTTTAGAATTATCTTACTGCTTAGAAAATGCTATATTGATCTAAAAGGGTAAAAACAGATACTCCGTTATACAGTAGACCCTTTCATTAAACATTTTCTTATAAAATATCTGTCATTTGTTGAGGCAGAAATACATTTACTGACCACTAGCTATGACAAACCCCTGAGTACAATCTTAGCAGTATTTGGATACGTTGTTGATTTCCTCAAAGATTTTGCCGTTTCTGCAACAAACCAGACTTTTCAACGCTTCACACGGCAGACTAATTAACATTTGGTTGATAAATTTTGAAAATGCTTTGAAAATGTACTTTCCTTTTCACATTAGATAAAGTGTTGCTTTCTTTTTGATTACTACTGTAGTACAATACCAATTATAGCGGCTCCAATGTATCGTATTGTGACAAAAGTGCGTGGTCCCTATTGAGCCAATTTCTATGGTGTATTCTTTGGAAAGATCTTAATTTTTGTGCATTTTCCAGCTTTGTCTGTTCTTTCATATCAACACTAAAACATAATACACACTTTTAGGTTGTGTTCACGCGACATCACAACATTCTCAAGAGCCTATATTTTAAAATTGAGGAAGAGAGCAGCTGAAAATGATGAGTCTTAGTTAGTTGCCAATATCTCTGTAGTTCCTGGGCCAATCCACACGAAACAAAAACTGTCACAAAGTCCAATGTCTTCTCTGTCAGCCCATATGAACCATGGTCTAATTATTTTCTCATAAAGGTGCCAAAAAGTGGTAATATTCAAAAGCATGTGCATGATGTTGGCCAGTAGAAAGGACTTTCAGCCATAAGAATAATATGGCAGCTTGACAAGTACAAAATGTGGGCATTTACTTTTGGAAAATGTTTTCAAAAACCGTTTCTCTCCCATAGAGTTGTATTGGCACTTGCTCCAACGGAAATAGACTTCTACAAACGTGAACGCAACCTATTATTTTCTAAAGTAACGTAACTCTTGAGTAAATATTTTGGCTACACTCATAGCTTCACTGATACGGCCCTGCTGCCCTCCCCGTATATGTAGTTGTACTGTGTATTCAGAACATTGATTTGAGTATTAGCAAATATGTCATCTAAATTGACTCTTCTGAGCATTGTGTTACACTGTGGAACACACGCTTACAACAAATGTGTCTGTCTACCGCGCTAAAGCTCTGCACACACACTCGCACACTAATCACTCCTATGCAAACACTGGGCCTGGTCCTCTGATACGTCCACAAAAAAAGACTGATGTGCCGGGCCTTATCAGCGTGACCCCCTTTTGTTCACGGAAACACACCAGGCCTGCGGCGTTTCGCGTTTCACTTTTCTAGGAAGAGAGATTTATGGTAAATGATATTTAATCTAAAAATCCCACGCCTGCCGTAATAAAGAAAATGAGTAAGTCGTGGATGAAAAACATGCGTGCTAGTAAGCTCATTTGCAGATTACAAAAATGGCACACGAGCAGGGCGCCGCATACAGCCACAGCCGGGCGAGTGTCCGGACACGCACAGACACAGGGCTTTACCCAGAGGAATTAAGTGTAAAAGCAAAAGCTCGGGGACAAAAAACAAAACAAAAGACTTGCCAGCTTTGGATCACGCAGGAAATACACAAAAAAGTCTGACCCCAGAACAAAGCCAATGTTGTTAAATCACCAATGCAGAGGCCAAAATATTTACTCAAAAACATGTTGCTTTAAAAGCACAGGTAAAAAATAGTGACGATCTTTGGACTACGATCGAAACGTCCTACATTTCAACTACAGAGTACAGATGAAGACTGAAGAATTTTTGCCTACGATGGACAACTACTGTACGACTGAGAACCTACACAAAGTAAAAAATAGTACTTCAAAATTATGTGAAGATTCATGTAAGTTCTCAGTTGTACAGGAGTTGTCCATTGTATAAAGATTCTTCAGTCTTCATCTGTGCAGGACGTTTCATTCTTTATCCCAAGAACTTCGCCAGCACTGAGCAGAATCGACACGCTCGTGGGTCTTTCATGAAGAAACCAATAGGAGGAGTTCAACTCTAAGTCCCACCTCTCTTGGTTGAAGGTTGGAAAAAGAAAACATCTTGGCCTATTCACACCTAATTACTGCTCGTCATCTTCCTATTGACTTACCCTGGGCTTTATTCTAATGCTGTTCACACTTATCTATGGCCCTGCTCTGGCCACTGCCCTCGTCTCATTAGCATGACATAGGGATGGTTTCTGTCTAAGAATGTTGTTGTAAATTGGTGCTAAATTAAATCCAAGTCCTCCATTGCGGTTCATGGATGGATTCTGTTAATGAATATGGCTTCTTTTACTCCCCCGTGCTCAAACCATCTATTCGAGTCGTGGAAAATGTCATGGTTTTCAGTTAATTTTACATATACATATACAAGGAAACAGTGACAATACTGTAAACACATTCATGTAAAGTTCATTAAAAACTCAATTTATTTTCTTGTGTTTGATTTGTGAACAACATTCGGAGGGCCCTCTGCAGTGCCTCTGAGGACCCCACTTCTCTTTAGCTAAAGCGCTAAAGAGCTTAGCAAAGTTAAGGTTTTAGCTAAAGAGAATACATGGTTACGTATTGTAATCGTAAGAAGCCACAATGTGTCGCCTTTTTGAAAACTCAACCCAAAACAAAAAATGCATAGAGCTTATAAATGTGCAAAAGTTCAGTTTTAGTCATAATGAAGAGCACCCAAAAGGACATCGCATTCACATCCAAGTAGCACTCCGGCCTCCTAACTACTACTCACGATCTGTGTTTAAATTGAATAACACGAGACAGGCCTCTAATGCTACTTTTACGTTGCCAACAATTGAACTTAAAACACCTTTATATACCGAGCCATATCGTACTGGAATAAGCTTCCTCCTGAAATTATGTTAAAAAGCAATCATGTTTCTTAAAAAAAAAAAATCTATAATCAATAATGAGGTTACGCTAACTTAATGTAGCCATGGGAATTGTAATGCATTTGTTTTGTTTGTTATCCCTGTGCTTTATTGCTTTTGAAGTGAATGTCTGCTACGAACTGCTGATCTGTTCTTTATACCTACAAACTCTAATACTTTTATTGAGAATGGAGGCCATGAAGAATAGTCTCTGCTTTGGTAGACTAATGGGGATCCTTATAGAAACAAACAACCCCTGTTGAAATGGCTTAGTAAAAAAAAAAACACAATAACATTATTGTCCCATGTAAACCTCTTACTGTCCGTGAAAGGCCTTCTCCTTCTGTAGGATTTCACAAGATTTTTCAATATTGTGCATCCCCATCCTTGAATTAATTGGTTTTTCAGGAGTACTAGTATCCAAGAAGTACTGTCACTTCAAAAAGTAGATGTTGAGTGAGTACTACCCGCCTCTGCACGTTACGCTGTTGCAAATAAAAGCAATTCGATTTAGCATTAGGGAGGAGCACGACGCCCTGATGCAACTTGAAGCCACAAGATCAATGCAGTGACCTCACCCAATATGAAAGGGAGAAAAAGATGAAACCTCCATTTGCAAATAGATGTGGGCAATATATCGTCTACTATGGCCTCCATCTATAATGCCAAGACCAAAATAGAATTCAGTCTATAAATAATGTAAAATACTATACAAATTATAGTTTAATAAGTGTTAACAATGGAAAAAAAGATTGTATTAAATCAGATGACCTTGAAATACGATTGCCAGGAGCAAAAGCAACACTAGGATTTAAAAAGTTAAAATTTATGAGGAGGAGGAGGAGGAGGAGGAGAAGAAGGAGAAGGAGAAGGAGAAGGAGAAGGAGAAGGAGAAGAAGGAGAAGGAGAAGAAGAAGAAGAAGAAGAAGAAGAAGAAGAAGAAGAAGAAGAAGAAGAAGAAGAAGAAGAAGAAGAAGAAGAAGAAGAAGAAGAAGA
>OMNZ01027248.1:0-14393 GCA_900303255.1 Lesueurigobius sanzi | reverse complement strand
TTTTAATAATAACCCCACAATTCACAATAGTGTAGCAGTTGCATGGCATTTTCCATTCATTTTTATGCAGAATAGGCTACTGAAATTTGCATTAAATCATAATATTACCCAGACATTGTTTTGGCTTTTAACTGGTCTGGAATATGTCACAATAATGTTAAGTGTTTTAACATTGTATGTGACAAATAAAATCTATCTGTCTGTCTGTCTGTCTGTCTGTCTGTCTGTCTGTCTGTCTGTCTGTCTGTCTGTCTGTCTGTCTGTCTGTCTGTCTGTCTGTCTGTCTGTCTATCTATCTTATATTTATCTTATAAAAGTTATTGACAGGCATCTGTTACAATCAGAGGCTATTGTTTGTTTAATTGTAATTGGCCCCTTTCACAAAACTTCTGAATAGAGCATCGCAGTCCCGTCTGTACACGCACGCGCCTCGGTGCCGGAAGTAATAATCCCATTCAAATATTGCATAGACTATGAATGCTTTCCTAATTTAATGGAACTGATGAATAGGATTTTTTTTCATCTGTTTACAAAATTCATGTAGCATACTGTGATCATATTCACAAATCAGCGCCTTTAGCTTTTGTTTTCCTTCTAATCATCGATCTCTTACAGACACGTGATTAGCGGCAGCTGCTGGAGGTTGCCATGTTGAAGGCAAGTCAGGTGACACTTATCAATCGCACAGTTAGAGCTGATGCTGTCATTCAATGGTGTTGCCCATTTGGTCCGAAACGTCCAGACATGAAGGGTGTGGTGGGGTTTTATATGAATCTACTTGACTAAAAATAGATTATGCAATGTGATGACAGATAACATTAGGTCATGGCGGGTTTTTTGGGTTTGAATATCAAAATGAGAGTAAATATTCTTTGCAGTAAAAATAAAATGGGCACAGTTTCTAAATTATTTTGAAACTGTTCACTTCCGTGTCTTGTACCGGAAGTAATTGGTTGGCATTGGCAACGTTTAGCCAAGTCTCACGGCGTTTCCACCTGCCCCCTGAATAAAGCAAAAAAAATCAAGAAATAAGAGGTGCGTTTACTATGCCAATATTTACAAATTTTGTGTTCAAAATTGCTTTCAAATAAATCTCAATATTCCCTTTGCTTGTGCTGTATATATTGCGCAGCGGCAGATAAACATTAGCTGTGCGGTGCTAAGCTAGACAATGTACCATCCGCTAGCGCTGGAGCTAAAGTAAGCTCAAATGTTTGTGTCAGCAAAATTCATTGTCAGCCAAAGAACCTTTAACGCGAATATTAAAATATGTGCTAAGCGTTACTATAAATCTGAACTCGTTTGGGATTTATTTTTTTGGACCTTTGCTGAATGCCGATTGTTGTTATTGCGGCGTTAGCTGTGTTAGCTAAAAACGTAAACAAATGCATCCTGACGGACAGTCTTAAGATTTTTTTTGAGTGTAACTGACCATTTGTCATCTATAAATGATATCAGTGCGATAAACTGATCTTAACCCGTGTAAAATGAGCATGTTAAAGTAACCCAAGAAGAAATCGTTAATAGTATATCCAAAACACTAGCTAACTACATTGTAATCTACTTGTCTTTGTCGATACAGCAGACTTCTACTGTAACGTTCTTATTCTTCCCATCCACCCAACCTCGAAGGGGCGAAGAGCGAGTTCTTTGGGCAAACAGAATGACCAGGTAAGCAATAGTAGTAATGAGACATTTTACTTATTTAAACGAAAAAAAATGTCCGCAAATCAGTTTTTTCGTCACATTTTGTCAAAAACAAGACTGAAAAATGCATATAGCAGCCCACTGAGGCAACTCTTATTGCGATATTGGGGAAATTAAAACAATTAGATTTGATTTAAAAGTACTAAATCAGGATCAAAACAAGGCTAAAATTTTCATTTAAAAAATCATGTCTAAAACTCAAACATTTGCACATTTTAAGTTAACATGCGTTTTTGTCTGTGTAGGCTCTCAGTCGTACAGTAGTTTTCCATCGTGGGCAAAGATTCTTCAGTCTTCATCTGTACTCTGTAGTTGACATGTAGGACTTTACGTTCTTAGTCCAAAGATCGTCATCAGTTTAATAACGTGTTCAAGTCTTTTATTAAGCTGATGATGATCTTTGGACTAAGATTGAAATCTACACGTCAACTACAGAGTACAGATGAAGACGGAAGAATCTTTGCCTACGATGCGTTTTTGTTTTATGCTGTTGGCCAGAAATGTGTAAATCTCAATCTGATGGAAGACCTCTGTGAGTCTTTCATCCCTTCTGCTTCACACATTGAATGTGTCAGGTTCAGGTTTATAGCCTGTTATGTTAATAGAAGCATATATTAGTGGAATAATAAAAAAAAAAGAAAGTGAATTAGTTCTTTTTAGAATGGCTACCATATCGAAGTAAAATTTGTACTGCGTGATATCCTTAACTGAATTGAAAATCAAAGTGAATCGAATCGATTTGGGACCTGGTTTAATCTTTGGTTTTAGTCCTGGTTTAGTCCAGGGTAATCATTTCTTTCTGTCCCTGGTTTAGTCCTTTTCACTTTGGTCCTGGTTTAGACCTTGTTTTAGTCTCTGCTTTAGTCGCCTTTAATCCATGATATTGTCTGATTTTATACCTGGTTTAGACCTAGTTTTCTCCTGGTTTAGTTCTGTTTTAATCCTGACAGTAGAAGAAGAGAAAAGTGTCAGTATTTGAGCTCAGAGCTGTGTTCAAAAACCACTGAATCACGATATGACGATGTTACCAAAAAAACAGATCGTCAAAGAGACCAGATCACAATTCGATTTTTATCATCATATAGCCCAGCCCTATCAGGGATTCACAGAACCGTTGTAGCAAATTGTGTTTTGCGATAATATTGAGGCTTCTTGCAAGTCAGATGGTGCATCACCTAATATTGTGAATAATTTGGTGGCATATTGTGTAGAGCTATTATTAAAGTTATAGTTTATGGTTATTTTCGTTTGTTAAATTATGAAATGAAATTAATGATTTGCTTCTTCTTTTTTTTTTTTGCTTCTGAAGCTCATCTGCTCCTAGGATGGTGAACAGTTACAAGCGGACCTCAAGCCCTCGTTCTCCTACTAATACTGGGGAACTTTTCACCCCAGCACATGAGGAAAATGTGCGCTTCATCCATGATAGTAAGTCAACAACGGAAATCTTCTACTTTCATAAACATATTATATTCTCTTGCAAATTATGTAATGTCTATCTCTACACTCACTATGATTTTAGGTACTATTGTATCTAAATAACCATAGTTTTTTTTTTGTATAAAGATATTTGTGTGATATTTTTGAACATAGAAATCTGTACAAACTGTTTTGTTTTTCATGACAGCCTGGCAGTGTGTGCTCAGAGATATGCGATCTACACAAAATAGTGAACGCAATGACCGTGGACCACAAGAATATGTCGAGAAGAACCCAAACCCAAATCTTAATTGTAAGTTAATGTGGTATCCTGCTATTAGTTTAGTTTAGTCATTTGTT
Organism: Lesueurigobius sanzi; assembly: GCA_900303255.1. NCBI lineage: Eukaryota > Metazoa > Chordata > Actinopteri > Gobiiformes > Gobiidae > Lesueurigobius > Lesueurigobius sanzi. Next base: position 10,907 of record OMNZ01027248.1, on the reverse strand, counting down.
TATTTGTCAATCCATTAATAAAAGAAAAGATGGTTTGTACCAGATTTAGCTATTGCTAATTTCCATCTGCAGTCCCCAGACAAATATAGCCTACAGTTGCATTAGTAACATTATTAATACATTTTAGTCAAATAATCAAATTTAATGAATGTACCTTTATAACTGTACTCATTTTCATTCCTTGGTTTAGCTTTTACACCAGTGGACCTGAGTGATCTCAAGAAACGCAGCACACAAGACTCAAAGAAATCCTAGTCTTGTGATGTTAAAGAAGCTTTTCCCACCCGTTTTTCTTGAACTTTATCATCAACCTTTGTCATCCAGAAAGTCAGCCCTCTTGGCCACTCAGAAAGTCAGTATTTTAACGCTGGACCTCATCTGCATCATCTGCAATGTTTTTTGTTTTTATTTTGAAATTCCTCAACAGAATTTTTCTGCATTTTTTATTTTTATTTTTGAAGACCATGTACTTCTTGGGACAGGCTGATGCTGACCAGCAAGCTCTCAACTGGATACAAAAGACTGCAGTCTTAAATAATTTCCTTTGAAACTTCATGACCTTGGAAGAAATACAAAAGGGCTGACTTTTTTTTTTTAGTTTGTTTTTGAATAATAGTTTAGTTGACAGATTGTTGAATATTTAAAAGACCACATTGGATATCAACAGGTTTTTGAAGCCAAATGCATCAGCCAATGTTTTTATTAAATACATTTACTTGCCGCTAAAATTGATTTTTATTTACTAGAATAACTGAGTATCCCACCCTTGGTTAATGTCCCAAGCCTTGGAACAGAATTGAATAAATTTTTTATGGTAATCCTGTTTACAGTCATTATCACCTTGTAATTTAGCAAACATGCCGTTATATAGAAATAATTTTAAAAAGAAAAACTGTTATTTACTATGTTGGGAAAAGACTGTTTCAATAAGTTTATTTTTTATCAAGTATTAAATATAATGGACAAAATAAATAAGAGGACAACATATGTAATTTACAGCGGTTTTGTTTCGATACTGTGATGAGTTGCAGGCGCCGCTTGTGTTACGTGATGACGCAGTATGTGAGCGTATTACGTAATGAATTGTTATATAAAGCCTGTGCGCCTTTTTGTTTGCGTCGTCGAATTGCAGAGCGTCGAGCTCCATACGTCGAGGGAAGGGACAAATTGAGATTAGGTTTATTCTTCAAGTTTGCTCACAGTTTAGCGTGCTTGGGAAGCAATAATGGCCGATAAGATGGATATGTCTTTAGACGACATTATCAAGCAGAACAGGCAGCAAAGAGGCGGAGGCCGTGGTGGAAGAGGCCGCGGCCGCGGGGGCTCTGGTGGCGGTCGCGGCACTGGGCGTCTTGGAGGTGGTGGTGGTGGCGGCGGAGGAGGAGGTTTTGGAGGCCGAGGCGGTGGATCCGGACCCATGAGGAGCCGACAGAATCTCAACCGCGCCAGGGGCAGACCGACACCTTATAGCAGGGTATGGAAATTAAAGGAATGGGCAGATTTATGGAAACCTTTAGGCAAACCTCAATGCCTGGGTGACATCCTTCTGTTCTCCAGTAAGCTTGCTAGCTAACCTGTAGCCAACTTGCTGGTTATGCAAATATGTAACTAACTGCCCGAAATCCACTTGGGCTACTATAAATTGCGTTAATGCAAAATTGTTTCAAATAACGCCACAAGCACCGTCGAATGAGAGGGCCATTTGAAGAAGGTGAATGTGCTAGCCATGTGGCTAACTACGATAGCTAACGTTGGAACGAGAAGGCCTTCATAGCGCCATTTTGACCCCAGCACTTGAATAAAATAAATACCCCTTCATCGATAGCGGTGTTTTTACTCCAATCCACTTGGTTAGGAGGCCGCTTCAACAACCACGTCCTTTTTTGTTGGTTTTCGAAGAGTTTTTGCCCATGTCTTGTGAAAGAATCGGGTGGCCTTTGTTCGTGAGTGGCGGCCGTTTTTCAACACTTCAATGGCTTTTCACCTCGAGTTTCATGGAAGAATGGATAAGTGGACTTCTACTCCTAAATAGCTTCCATTTAAGGCATTTTTTCCACCTACATTTGTGCTGCGCACCCCATTAAAGTAACAAAGGCCAACCAAAATGGCGTGTTTTCAAAATGGACGCTGAGATAATCCACGTATCCGCCATAGCTCGCAGTGCGCTAGTTTACCCCCTATCCCCCTGTGTCTTGTGGACAATTCACCATCATGGCCTGTTTCTTCCGGCTTTGGAACGAACTGTGGTCGGGGGAAAGGATCCCAGTACGGCGCTGGAGGAGACGCAGATCAGATGGGACAACCGTGTACCTGAGGATCTGTTCTGGAGGCCTTTGGTGGAGGCGCTGATGGCAAGAGTACAGTGGGGGTTGCTTTTTTTTTAGCTGGGTGGGATAGTGAGGGGGTTATTAGTGTGGATATGGGGTATTTACTAGCCATAAGCTTTAATAAAACATAATAGAGCATTGATGCTTTTACTGTATGTATGACACATTCTAGGACTGCACAATATGAAGGGAATTGTACAGTATTCAGCAATTGTACACAATTTAGTATTTTATTTTGCTAATATTTTAACACTGTCCATTCCATTACATCTGGACCAGAATGGATGGTTTGCAGCCAATTGTTTCAAAACATTGTATAAAGGGACAAGATCAGGACTAAGTTGTACACATTTTAACATGCCAAGCTTTGTTTCAGTCTATATTGTTGGTAATGTGTACATTTAACAATGTAATGTGGTTTCTAGGGACATGCATATTGTGTCTCCAATTTTTGCGGCTTATTGTGCAGCCCTAAAACATTCCCTTGTAGTTTTGTATGTCTTGTATTCCCCCTGTCTGTACTGATTACACTTGCCTGTTGTGATGGGGTGGGCAGGGAACATTGGGGAGGGGAAAGCCTCTTTGGGATCTGAGTGAACACCCTGGTCCTGTTGGATGTGGAGCCCCTGCTTGCCCCAACATCAGCCGTGTGGACTCTGTGAATGACAGGGACCAGGGGATCCTGAAGTCAGCAGGTGCGTTCTTTCGTCTGTTGCAGCCGAAACAGATCCCAGACAAGTGGCAGCACGACATGTTTGACAACAGCTTCGGCGGCTTCAACGGGGCAGCTGGAGGCGGCGGCGCTGGTGTTGAAACGGGAGGTAAACTGCTCGTGTCCAACCTTGACTTTGGAGTCTCGGACGCTGACATTCAGGTATTTACCATTGTGATGAGAATTGACCCTTGCACTGGTTGGAATAGGTGCCATAAAGTCTGCTTTTCTGTTCTGCAGGAACTTTTTGCCGAATTTGGAACGTTGAAGAAGGCTGCAGTCCATTACGACCGCTCCGGAAGAAGCTTGGGCACTGCTGACGTCCACTTCGACAGGAGGGCAGACGCTCTTAAGGCAATGAAACAGTACAACGGAATCCCCCTCGACGGTAAACATTGCAAGTGGAAAAAGGTTATTCAAAGTTTTTTTATTGATTTCTAACGAACACTTTTCTTTTCACAGGACGACCCATGAACATACAGCTAGTCACATCACAAATCGACACACAGAGGCGACCGATGCAGGGGTGAGTGGTGTCTTCTGCGTGCCAGGAACACTTCTACATCAGTTGAGATTAATGGGAGTTTTCTTTCCAGTGTTAGTCGAGGCGGCGGGATGATGAACAAAGGTCGCGGCGGTTTCGGTGGAATGCAGAACAGACGAGGAGGCAGAGGCACAGGTGGTCCCAGAGGACGGGGTAGAGGCGGACGAGGCGGCGCCAACAGGCAACAGTTGTCCGCAGAAGAACTTGACGCTCAGTTAGACGCCTACAATGCCAGGGTATGTTTCGTATGAGGTTTCTGTGTTAAATTTTGTAGTTGGCTGTGGTCTTGACTCTTAATTTTGTTTTCTTTGCAGATGGAAACAAGTTAAATGACGCTTCTCACGATAATGTCCCTTCTGTCTGCACGAAAGGGCACTTATTAAAAATGTGCAGAATATTTTACACATGGTTGTCTGGTGTGATTGCAAATGTTCCGAACCTCTTGTTTTAAATGCTCCAAAGTGTTTTTTACCAGTATTTTTTTTTTTCATTGTTTTGGCAGTAGGTAATGTGAGCCTGGGAATGCTCAGTTCATCTTCTACCCTGTAGTGAAAGACTTGTAATAAAACCTGCTAAATTGCCAAATTCTCTTTTTTCTTATTGCCTTTCATGTGACTTCAGTGCTGGGTAATCCTGTGTATGTTTTCATCAATTGATGGCAAATTTAACCCCTTAAACCCCAGCGTGCTAAATTTGGGTCCTGTAGGGTATAAGAGGTTAAAGCTGTTGAGAAAACACATTTAGAGAGTTCCTTCATTGGCAAAATTAGTGTTTTAGTTGATATACTGATGGAGATATTGTGAAAGCTTCGCGGTTATATTTGGTTCCATTTCAGATTAAAACTGAATTCATTTTGCAATAACTTCACAACTCTCCTAAATTTCTCAGTGAAACAAAGGCAGAGCAGTAACTGAGTCAGTCAGAACAGTCTGAGCTGCAGTTATTACACTTTACCTTTGTGACTGCACATTTGTAGTTACTGCAAATTTTACATCAAGATTTCTCCAAAATAAGGCCGAATTGAGCTATATGACTCATAAAACACCAAATAAAATGGACGACATGAAGCCTGTTTTCGGTCACAAGTCTTACAAAATCTGCAGATTCCTTTGTAGGGCAGTATTCTGGGCCCACTGCGCCTTGTGTGTCCAATTTGGGTCCTGTGGGGTATAAGAGGTTAAGACCTATGACTCTTGTCACTCAAGAGTTTCTGTTAAGTTTCAAAGGTTTTACCTGGTACTTTTGTAGTTTGAGAAGCTCCTGCTCCGTATGATGGTGCAAATGCCATCTTTCTCTGGGGGGAAATAATTGAAAATTGGATAGTGGATTGTTTTGGATTTACATGACATTTGAGTCTTTTATTCAATGCGAAGTCTTCGAATTTACATTTAAAATTTAAATGGGAACTTTTAACCCTTTACCAAATAAACTAAATGGTTGCTATATTGCTCGACCTCAATTGCAGTTTAGTGTATCTACCACTAGAGAGCAGTCCTGTGTCATGGTCCCCGAGCTGTAATCGCGCATGGCTGATTTCTGAAATATCTTCTATTTTCTTTAAGATCAATCTTTGGTATTCACCTTTCCGACATTACGTCACAAATCAAGCGCCAATGAAAACACTGCTCTCTGCCATAAGAATGCATAGGACTTTGAGTGGTTATCATTTGGTTTGACGGGCTTTGTGATGTCAAATTTACATGAAATGTTTGACTATAACAACCTGCCAAGGCAAAAACGCGATATAAACAGGTTATCGGTTTTGTTTTCACCGACACTGGTCGACTATGCATTGGTGTGTATGTGGAAATGCCCGGCTGTTCGGAAAGGTGAATTAAAAGATACAACAGAGTGCATACCGTATAATATTTTGTACTCCATTAAATTACTATAATGACACGTCTGTAAATGTAATGACCTGTCTGCAAACGTATTTTCTTCTTTGGTGGCACATTTCCTCACTTTTTGCACCCCGTGTGTGATCTTAAGAGTTGTTGAAACAAGTAAATTTCTCCATTGTAAGAGCAATAAAGTCTCATCTTAAAGAGCGAAGTTTTCACAACGAGTGCTGTTTCCGCTGACGTTGTAAAATAAATACCGTTTCTTAGTCGGTAAACTAGCGAACCTGTCTTAAAACTTTTATTTTGAAGGTGTACATGATTCATTTCCGGTATTGTCCAGCGCTCGCCTCGCTCAGACTTTCCGCCTCACGCAGCCTCACGCAGCCTCACTCCGCGCTCAGAGGAGACTGTTTCAGCTTTTCTCCGGTTTTACGGTAAGAGTTGATGAACACTCCCGTTAAGTCCCAAGTCTTTGCATTGTATGTCTTTGTATTACATATTTGATCATTATCTTGTGTTTAGAAACTTTCACGTCAGGTGTGAACTTTGTAGCGTGTGCAGCATGTCACAGGAAAACTTCTAGATCTTGGTTCAAAAAGGGAACTTCTCCGGGTTTGTTCTGGCCGATATTCGCATGCTATTTTACGGTGAAGAACGTACATTAATGCGTTTTAGTTCATGCCAGGTATCGGTTTTTTTTAGACAGCCATCGCAGGCAGCATAGAAGCACTTTCTCATCGCCTTGTTTCCGGGTGTTGAACGTGATCTGGCTGCCGTCCCCGCCGTCAGCCGCATTAATCCACTACTTCAGCCATAATTGCTTTCGCCTATTTGCACAATGTCGAGGTTCTTAGGTTTCTTTTAGCTGTGGGTCATGTTCTTGTGCAAACTTTAACCCCAGAGTTATTTGACCACGTTTTCCCACTACTTCCTGAATGACAACTTCTCAATTTCGCTTCAGGGCACACACCTAAAATGCCTCCATTTTGGCTGTATGAAGGTGTCTGCTGCAGAGCCCATTGCCTACAGTGGCATCACTTTGAGAACAAGTCAGGTGTCAGTGTTCTCTATGTTCTGTGAATTATTATCTACGGAAATCGTAGAACCTCTGCCCCTTTATGATAAATGATATCTTTTCCGCGGGCGAGTTCATTTCCTTATTGCACCGAGCAGTGGGTTGGACAGTTTTGATTTTGAATATTTTTTTTTAGATTTAATATTTGTTGGGGTTTGTGTGTGTATGTGTGTGTTTTTATTCATTTTGGTTTTTTTTTTACTTCATGGTGAAATAAAATTTGTAATTCTGTAAAAAAAAAAGAGACCAAAACAAGGCTAAAATGGATCTCTGTTCTGTGGGAAATCATGACTAAAACTTGAATTTGTTTTGGCTGTGTTTGCGTAAAAAAAAAGTGTAAATCTCTCATATGAAGCGTCCGTGATTTTCCATATGCAGTATTGTGGCTTTATGTGACATAGACAATGTGTCACATAATACTGAGATAACAATAATTGATCTTTTAGCATCGGTATTCGGAAAATGTACGACAAACCATACACTAACCCCATTGCCTGTTATTTTTGTATCTCATAAAGCCCATTGTACACCAAGTAAAACGCATCACTGCTTCGCTTCAGCCTATAGCACAGCTGCCGGGTTGCTCAGGGCTGCCGCCTCACTCACTTGTTTTACAAAGTCTTTTTTTGGTGCCGAAGAGTGAGAGAATGTCCGACCCCTTTCAGATGGCATCGTTCACTCCGGGCTTCCTGCTGCAGCAAAGTCAGATTTCTCACCAGCTATTTTTAAGGCGTCCTATTTGTTCTACTTCTTCCTGGGCTAAACCTTTTGTTTTTCTTACTCTTTCAGGGTCGACCCCCACCAACCGATACTTGGTTAACGCTACCATTAGTCCCATGTATTGACAAATGGTGAAGGTCTGGCTGCACAATATATCACAAATTGTAGTAGAATGTTAGGTGACGCAACACCGGATGAAGTCACAATATAGCGCAAAATGACTGAGGTCTTTTGTGACACTTCATTTTGCTATCACCCTGAAACAATAACCATAGTAACTCGTTGTGAAAGTTTTATAGTACATATTTTCAAATATTCAAATATTTCAGCCCTACAATAGAGATTTGGCTGCAATTTCCAAACTGTTGAGATCTAGTATGTCACTTATAACTCAACAAAAGTCCATAAAGATTGATGAAATGAACATTGATAACTCCATAAGCTGTTTTGAGAAATATTCAAACAGCCATAGCCTTGTGTTTTATTGTTAATCTTTAATATCTTTAAACATGCAAACTGATTTTCTTTCCTCCCTCTTCACCGTTACTTCCTCTTGTGTTGTGTCAACTGATCTCTTCTCTTGCGCCAACTTCCCCCTTCTTCTCTTCTGTGTTTTCCCCATTGGGCAGGACCTGTCATGTCTTGTTCCAAGCCATTCCAGCCGTCCTCCTCGTCTTCTTTGTAACAGCACGCCAAAAATGTGTGAAGACCGCTAAGAACTTACTTGAGACGATGCTTAAAAGTCGAAGGTGGAAGTCTTGATCTTGCGGTCTGTGCACGCTAACGGATGTGAATCACCCAGGGCTCTCAGATACAAGGAAGTTTGCAAAAGAGACTTGAGAGTGAAACACGCAGCATTTATATTGCCTTATAATTGTGTTGTTTTTATAAAGAAATGTGAAATGTACTGTATGCGCCAAACTCAAAGCTGTTTCTTTGTGGTTTTCTGTGTTACATTTATCGAATAGAAAAATAGACTTCCTCATATCTTTTATTTCGTTTGATACTGCAGCATTGTGCAGCTTCACTCTTTTACATTTCCGTCTTCACATGAGCCCGTGCAGCAATTTTTAAATATTTAGATTTTTATGAGCACTCCCTTAACAGGAAATGTCTGTACTGTGGATGTAAGTAACATTGTGAGCTTTGGCAATGGTTAACACAACTTCCTATTTAGAGCTTTTTTCTTGTGCACATCAAACCTAATTAGTTTGGGGTTTTTTGAGTCGCTTTGTTTGAAAATCAATGTTAATAAGATTGAATAATATGGTTCAGAGATGGCTGTTTCAATAAGACAAACTCTTTAAAATCATTACTGCTTTTCAGTTCAGTACCATTTGGTTGGATACAATTATATATTTTTTTCCTCAATAATTTTTTTTTCCCTCAAACTTTTAACGGTACTTGGTTTATGATACCAGCACCTGAACAATACTGAAGAAAAAAAATGTCTACATTCTATGTCTACTACGTTATTCATTATCCAACTAGAACAGGTATGGACAAACCTTTTGATGGCAGCGTAACACTGGGTTTTGAACTTGTTGCCAGACCCTTTGAAATACCCTGTATTTATAAATTTCCTGTATTTCAAAGGAGTACAATTCTCAAATAGATCATCTTAATACATTTTCAAAAGAAACAAAATGGCCGCATGTTAGAGGTGGGCGATGTATCGTTAAGACGATTTATATCCAAATTGTCGTTTGGACGATATGCAAAATTAGAATATCGAATTTCATAATTTGTACAATGTGCCCCCAAAAAAGAAGAACAACAAAAATATTGTCTGAATATCATTATCTAGATGTAGAAAAAAAAAAAACCTAGAGTTAATATTTGAGTTGAGTTCAATCAACCAAGTAAGTTTCTTTAGCGCTGCCCCAGGACACACCAAACATGCAAAAAATTATTTAAAAAAATGTCTATACCTTTTTTCAGTAGTACCTTAACTTTTCAACTTGACGCCATACTGGGATCGTTTACGTTACCCAACCCTATTTAACACAAAGTAGTTTCCTATTTTAATTCCTCAAACCCCAAACATTGAGCCTTTACTGCCACTGGACGGGCTGTTGTTTCTGAGTGGATAGAAATCAAATTTGACCCAAAAACCCACATTATCCACCTGAAAACGGTTAAGTAATGTGCTGTTGCTAATCCTCCCCAGTCGCTGTGTCATGTGTGAGGTCGACCCAGTACACCTGAAACTTTTGACATCATGACACTTAAGATCCCGGAGACGCGCCACTGTCCCGGGACGCCTCTGATATCCTTAATCCCACTTTCCCTAATTCATTTGGCTAAGGCCTTGTGCTGATCCCAGGGCGTGTTGTTGTTGTTGTTGTAGTGTGGTTCCTACAGCCCAGTCAAACATTGGGATTACACTTCCGCAGGTGACGGCAGGTGCAGCTCGTCTGTGGTTTGTCGAACCTCATGAGCTCACTGTTGTGTCCCAGAACCAAACAATGTCTTCCTCTTTTGTCTAGCCATCACGCTGCAGGAATGTGGAAGGAGGTGGTGTCAGGATGGACCAAAATTGACCTGAAGTTGGAGAAGAAAACACAATGTTAACTCTTATTGTTGATTTTATGTTTACGATTATTAATATGGTGATGGAAAAACTAGTGCAAATCTCAAATATTGTTGAAAAAACTTGTGATACAGTAGTTCAATATTGCAATATTTTACTAGGGCTGGTAAAGTATATTTCTCCATTGTGAGATCAATAAAGAACCATCTTATCTTAAATGATATTGTAAGGGACTTTTCGGACTGGGCATGCATGAATCCCCTTTGCCTCCTATATAAGTGGTGTGTTCCCGCTCTTTGGGTGTTCATGCTTAATAAACGAGGGGACAGGTTCATGTCCCAGCTCTCCAAAGATATTTTAGCCTTTGCCTGGTACTGGTTGGTCCAGTTCAAATAAATAATAAGAAACAAAAAGTATTTTATGGACTAAATTAACATTATTGTTCTGTTATGTTTCTAGGTGAAATATAATTTAGTATAGGTATAATTTAGTAGGTATTGTCCTACTAGCCAGACTAAATATCACAAGTGAATATTTAGTCTGGGAACCACATTCATTTTCTCGTAGAATCTCTATCATATGCGTCTGCACGTAGCCCAGAGCCAATCGTAGCAATTGTACCCGATGACGTATGAGCCTCAGCTAATCCAGTCTGTCCAATAGTGCGTGTCATCGTCTTGCCGTTCCTCCCCGTTCTGTGATTGGTCCCCAAATCCCTGCGAACATTTCGGCCTTGGTTTCCAGTAGGGCCCGACCGATATGGATTTTTGGGGTCCGATACCGATATAAGGATAGTATAGTGGCCGATAGCTGATTTGATGACCGATAAATTCCTCTTTAGAAAATTTAAGAAAATGATTATTTTTTGGGTGCATTCACAGCCCCCTCTTTATCCAAATCCAGGCCCCTTTGCTCTGATAGTACGTTTTTATTGTGGTGATGTGAATGTGCTCTAGGACTCTGATCCTTGGCCAAAGAAGTGGGTCTAGGTCTGGTTTAAATGGACTCTGATTCGAATTATAAACGCTGGACACTTGGCTATTAGACCAGGGGTCAAACTCATTGGTCGTGGGCTGAAATTCCCCTACGATGGCGGGTCGCGGGCCGCATATATTGTAAAGAGGAAAATACTATTGACAAAATATTTTTTCTATA
>OMNZ01027240.1:0-13462 GCA_900303255.1 Lesueurigobius sanzi | reverse complement strand
GAGAGAAAGCCACTCTAATATTGCAAAAAAAAAGAAAGGGTCCGACGCACTACTGACTTAAAAATCCTTTATTTTACCGGGACATATCGCCAACGCGTTTCGACCTGTTCTAGGTCTTCGTCAGGGCAGACAGAGCTACATCTCTGACATGGTAGTGCCGTATGAACCATCTCGGGCTCTGAGAACCTCAGGGAGTGGTCTCCTGCTGGTTCCCAGAGTCAGGACTAAACATGGTCAGGCTGCGTTTCAGTTTTATGCAGCTAAAATCTGGAACAGTCTGCCAGAAGGTTTGCACTTTGAATTGCCTTGTGTATGAATTGTGCTCTACAAATACATTTGCCTTGCCTTTGTCAGTCTGCTAATCAGTGACTTGGAATAAATGATATGTCCGTAATGGAAAAAAAAAAATCAGAAAATCTGCTTTTCACCCAGAAAGGGGCGGGGACATGGAGCAAAGGCAAAAGGTCCCGGATGTTTCTCCCCTCTGACAATCTGTCAAGTTTGAAAAGCCTATTGAAATAGTCAGCTTTTATGTTTCTTATTTGTCTTTATTTATAAAAACTTTTTTTTTTTTTGTTTGATTTAGCTATTGCATGAAGCAAAAGCCCAACAAACTAAAACATGCTTCAGCACAAGAAAATATTACTGGCCATAATCAAACTGTTACTTTGATTATGGCCATACTATATAATTAAAACCAAGACATGTTTGTAAACACACAGAACGGACCATGCTAGATGAATGCCCGTTTATAATTTGTTTACTTTCTCCAATTTAGCGGGGGGGAAGGGCAATCATTTCTGTCCTTGTAAACACTCGCTGTCTTCATAAATTACACCGTCACCACGGGTAAAAGGAGAAAAAAGAAAACACAACTTTCCTCGTGACAAGTCAGCAGAGCATTCATCTCCTCACACTGTGCTCCCGCCCCCTCGCTCTCGCTCTCACTCACACGCCACAGTCTGGGGTTCAGCAGAGCGCTCATGCCTGGTCGGACAACTCCTTCTTCTCGTGGCGTCTGAGATCTTTGTCAAGGGGAACACAGCTCCCGGACTGTCTTATCCGTCCTCCGTTGAGACATTTACGCACACTTATGTCCCGGCCGCTGGAGACACTCGGCACTAAATCAGCTTTACACCCGGCGTGGGCTGGAGAGCTGTGTAAGTGGATGGGCAAGGGCAGGATTTACAAGATGGCTGCTATAGATACTACGGTGTGCAAAGTCATAGGTGGAAGGACTCCATATCTCCTCTAGTAATTTCACCATATCTATTACTTCTGCTGGTATTACTATGACTCTTTAACCCAATAGACACACACACTACTATTTAATTAAAAATATGTAGAAAAAGCAGTTCAATTTATCACAAAAAAATATCGAATCACAATATTGGATGATGCATAGTCTTCCATCTGACTTTTTGTAAACTCTGCTTAAAACAAAAACACATGGAACTCATAAATGTGCAAATGTTCAGTTTTAGTTGTACTGCAGTTAGCAGCAGGATGCTAATGCTAGCTTCAACCAATCGCGGCTGGGACAAAAGCCATGTCTTAGTAGTCACATCTAAAGTAGTGAAATAGGCTTACATTGGCCACTAGTGAAGGTCTCTTTATATTGGAAATTGTTTTTATTCATGTATTCAACAAGAAACAGTCCCTTTTTCACTCAATGCAAACCAGTTTCTTTACATAAACAGTAAAAAATCTACTTTTGTGAAATTCTCACGGTATCAGTTGATATCGGGTGTCGGTTGATACTCAAACCCCAAGTATTGCTATCAGAAGCAAAAATGCTGGATCGGTGCATCTCTAGGTTTAGTAAAATATCACAATGACAATATTCATCAAAGAACTATAAGCACCAAGAATCCAGTTACTTTGCATTCCTGAAAGTCCACAGAAGAGTGGTTTTGACAAGAAATCAGCATTTATCATGGTATACAAATTTACAAATGACATGACCCCAGCCCAGACTTGTTTTCAACTGGAAAAGTCCTTTTGCCTCTATGCAAATTATACCACAGTGATGAAAACAAAAAAACTCGAACAGAAGGCTGGTTTTAAATTAAATCCTCATGTTGTTTGGGGAAAAAGGAAGCCAGTGTGCCTTTTTGTGCCCTTGTCGCATTATCAATTTGATTCAGCTCTGTATACAGTGATACAGTTGTTTATTTACCTTAGCGCTAACAGGTTGTGTGCTTGCCTTGTTATTGTGTATATCTTGCCTTGCCTTGTTATTGTGTATATCTCATTATCTGCATCATCACATGTCATGTTTGAGAAACTACACTTTTATGCTCCGGGGGAAGGTCATCTATCACTCGGATTACAATCTGTTCTCATAACGGAGTTACTTACATGTGTCACTTTTCTGCTATAATTTATATTGAAAGTTTAATGACAACATCTGGATATTTGCATTGAGTTACCTAGACTCCCAGACTGGCACTGCGGAGATGCTACACCGTGCTTAATAATTGAATCAACAGAAATTTAGGAGACAGGTGCTGGTACCAAGCATGACTGCTGATGTCTCATGAAGCCTTTGGAGCCCCTACAAGTGTCAGTAAATCAATTGTTAAGATCAAAATCTAATTTGGCAAATTAACAAAGTGCTATTCTCAGCAGACAAGGTGACATGTAATAGAAGAGGCGGCCGTGTAGAGGTGATTAACTGAATTGATGATGCCTGGATTCAGGTTCAGAGGTTTTGCGTTGTTAAACTTGAGTGGCATGTTGGCAAAGGCTCTATTTTGAAATATTGAAATAGAGTAAAGAGTCTGATAGTTGGCTTGGATGTGCCATGCATTAAAAGGTCGGATACCTGATCACTAAAATGCAAATGTATTTTTTCCGTATCAGGCCTATGGCTATCTTCTTATTTGTACTGTCACTAAAATGTGAATCAATTTAAAAAAACAGAACATTCAAAAAATATAGCGTGTATGCCAGCCTGCCCACTTTTTCCTGCCATAAATATACCCAAATTTGGACAAAACAGTCACAGAAAAATGGCTGTATATGCTCTGTGCTGTCACACAATTAGTTTATGATCTAACCAGACAAACAATTTTCTTGGGCCGATGAGCCGGTCAATTACATCCTCAACATCAGGACTCCGTAAATGGTTGGCATTTTGACCTTGGTGATTAAGTCAAATACTAGTGCTACTATTTAAAACAAATGTGTACCGGTAATAACTTAAAAGTAGCCGAAATGTATTCCTTTTACTTACGTTTACATTTTCTGTTTTGTTTCTCTGTCAGGAAGGATGAACATCGTGAAACAGCGTTCTGCTATAACAAAGTCATAAACCATTAAACAGCTGCTCTCTGGATCCTAATATGCTCAACATTTTCCTATTGAACTCAACACAGTTCCATTCCAGAGTATTTTTTTAACTAAACACATGCCTGTACACCAGCATGATGGCGTGATGGTGTGACCCATTAGCTGTGGCTGGTTGAACCGCGTACTCCCTTAGCCCCTGCCTCTCTGCGGGCGCTCTGTGATTGATTAAGACCGCACCTCGGAGCCATTCAGCACCGCTCTGCCCTGGTCCAGTGCGCTCCAGTAAACTATACTCACGGGGCACCTCTCAGCTGCCACAGAACGGCTGTTAGGGGAGGACAGGGCGCACGTTTAGACGCGCTGATGGATTCATGATAAGGCACAGGACAGAGAAGAGATAAGGCCAAATCATTTTGTTTGGGATTCAGATCCAGTAGCAGTTCACTCCATTGATGTGAAGCCATTGTGTTTAAGCACGGTGTCTAGTAATTTAGTGAGAGTAGAGAGGTCATGTCACATAAAGGGCATTTTCCAGTAGTTTATTGATTGACAATTGCGCCAGCACCTTAGCTTAGACTTTTTAATATATGTAGATTTGCTCTCGACTGTATTTTTACCATTGCAAGATGGGGGCAATGCCTTTCTACACTACACTCCTCAGATCCTTCAAATTATTTTTGTTAATGCTTCCATGTTTTAGCCTTCATCCAAACTTGTATGACTGCATAGTACTGGGAATATTTTACCAAGTTGGTCAGTAATAACAAAATCAGTTTGAAGCATCAATAGTGCATATTCCATATCGACATTCATTTATTTTGCCATTTTGCAGTACAGTATTATGCCGCCTTATGAAAGTGCTGAGCAATGATGCACTTTTCAACTCTCATCAGCGGTTGGAGTTCTAATTACACTGATTGGACTTGACGGCCTCTTTGACTTATAACAACTTTTCTCCATCGCATCTATGCTTTTGCCTACTCTTAAACCGATCATAACAAGGGTCATTTACGCAGCGGAGCCGCGTTCCTGCCATTCACTGCCTCCACAACCAGGACATTTATAGCTTCGCGAGACAAATGGAATATTGAACAGCCGTGTAAACAACCCTTGCGTGACCTGCCCAAATTATTTAGTCATTTGACGATTGATTGGCACATAGTTGGATCAGGAAAACAAAATCTCCACAAAACTTTCAAAGGCGAACCCACACAACCATGACTTCCTTGCGGCAGCGCGGTCGGTGCTGCAGTGTGGAAATTACCATCTGTTATTTTTTTTACGGGATTGGAAAGTGCACTACCTGATCACCGCATGTGCCCTTAGGCCCCGGGATTGATCATATGACCGCCCCGGGGATCAGCCACCTGCCCATCCAACTGCTGCTCATTTGCTCATTAGCCTCCACACTATATATAAGGCAGATTTCCCCACACACCCACCGCCAGCTGGAGTGCTGTATAGTGGTCGGCACTGGCTGTGGTTTTTGCCTGAACAGCCTGATACCTGTTGCTGCTGGTTTTATTCCCTGCTGCGCTGGCATGTTTTACTCGTCTCTCACAGAATTATAATATATTATGCACTTGGACAGTAGGGAAATGAATGAGGACTCACAGAGACAGATCATCCCCTTAGAATTAAAGTTCTATCTGGCATTTTTTTTTTTCCAAAATTGAGTTATTCACATATTCTTGTTCCTGGGCCCCTTCTGTACACTATATTCAATATTTGTAGCATTTGGTGTATATTTTAAGTGAAGTATGTCATTGCCTCCCGACTTGGCCGGTCTCAAGCATAAAATCTAAACTCGGCAGGGGCCGGGTGCTTGACCGGTGTGGCACTGGGGAACATTGGGACTTTTTAAAATGCGAGGAACATTGGCACCAGAAAACATACAGTAGCTATGCACCCACATTACCATGTGGACACCTGCAGCTTATATTCAGGTGCACTCTATAGCCCAGAAATAATGGTGCTACTTCCCAGAACACCTACTTCTGAAATTTCAAACAATGTAATATGACATTTTTACCCTTTGGCATGCTGTCACTATGTAATAAAATAATACAATGTGATGATAAAAATCGAATCGTGATCTGATCTCCATCACGATCTGCTTTTTGGGGACATCGTCATATCGTGATTCAGTGGTTTTCATGTTTAACGCAGCTTTGAGCTCAAATACTTCACTTTTCTCCACTCACAGCTTCTACAGTCAGGACTAAACCAGGAGAAAACCAGGTCTAAACCAGGTCTAAAATCGGACAATATCACAAACTGAACCAAGAAGTAAACCAGACTAAAGCAGAGACTGAAATCAAGGTTTAAACCAGGAGCACACTAAAAAGGACTAAACCAGGGACAGAATGAAACAATCCTTTCCCTGGACTAAACCAGGACTAAACCAAGACAAAACCAGGTCCAAACCCCAGGACACATTCAGAGACCAAACTGGTCTAAATCAAGTTTGAACCTGGACAATATCACAGACTGAACCAGGATTAAACCAGGACTAAACCATGAGTGTCTAAACTATGTAAGGACTGAATCTCTGACTAAAACGGGTCTCAACCAAGACTAAACCGCTACAACACCAGGTCTAAACCCAAGAAGAAGCAGATGGCTTTAGTCGCCTTTCAAAGACAATAATGTAGTGTACAAAAATAGTGTATATTATACACATGAATTGTGAGAAAATCAAAATCATGATTTAAACTAAAGTAAATTGTGATAAGATTTTTTGGCCATACCGCCCAGCCCTATACTTACAGTATTTCATTTTTGTTATGATATCTAGGCGGACGAGATGCTATTTAGCCCTATATTGACTTACAATGGCGGCCTTGTTGAAAACATTTTTAGCAGTGGCCTATTTCAATGAGCCATCAAAAGAACCGCACCAGAGGCTGTAAAGAGCAAAGAGCTGAATGTTCCTCTTGAGGTTGGTTGCCTATGCCTGGTGTATCACAGTGTAGCACGGACTGTGTGTTGACTATCAAAGACAGTTTTGATACAGAATGTTAAATGTAAACCTTTAGCAAAATATCACTCAATATTACATGACGTTGCAACAGTCTAGACCTACTATAATAAAGATGGCCGCTTGTAAAATGTGTATTGTGCGGATTTTCGATATGGTACGACCTAGATCACCCTTCCCTGCAGAGAAAGAAAAGGAAAAGGCTAAAGAAACAATTGAAGAGTTCGTTTGCAAAAGCAGATATCTCCATTTTGAATTTTTTGCTAAGTTGTTTTAAATTTGTATTACCGTACTCTACAGGTAGCACCAGTAAAGTTAAAGGTGAATTAAATTGATCAATAACAAGTGACTTCATATTTCTGATGCACTAAAATAGATCTGGTCATTAAAATCTCATCTACAAAAAGAGAAAACTACAAGCATATGTTGATTTTTGTCAATGGCACTTATCTGTTTTTGCAAATAAACTCTTCAATTACACACTGAAAAGTTGTCTGTTTAATAACACAGTCTTTATCAGATGCTTTTTAGTGCCCTTGCTCTTTACTGCATGTGCGTCTCCCGTTCTCCACGTTCACTCCTGGCAGATTCATCTCCCCTCCATATATTTAGACCCTGTTTTCCTCCACTTCATTACTCCCCATAACTTCTTCTCCCCCGACCGTGTCACCGCCTCCCCGGTTTCACTTCCCGCCCTGACAGAAAAGCCGGACGTACGTGATGGCCGGTGTTTTTTTTTTCTTTTTTTTCTTTAAGTGCTACTTGTCAGGCGCGCCGCTAAACCGTTGTATCACGGCAGGTGAACGCGTGACACCGGGGACTCTGGGATGTCTTGCTCCTGTGCGCTTGGTTGAGTTTTTATAGCCAAAGTGATTGCGGATTTCATCCCATAGACGTGTTGTATTTCTCCCATTTGGGGGTCTGGCGCGCCCGGACCTCGGCATATTGAACTATTGTAAGTCAACATTATAGCCTGCCGTTTTATTGCGCTCATTCACTTACACATGCACAGTGGAGGTCTAACCATTCGCTTTAACACAGCAAACAGCCTATAAAAGGGCTTAATGTATTGTGTCCCATTATGTCTATTGGACCAAAATGTATAGCACCCATTATTCTGTACAAACGCGAGATCGGATGCTCATATGTTACAAATGACGAGCTAGTAATATTTATTTTTTTACCAGTAAAACACAAATTTGCCCAGAAAATGAAATTAAAACAAGCTCATATTGTGCTTATAAGCTTGTGATAATGTTCTCTCGTGATAAACATATGTGGTTTTTGTGTATATTCTGCAAAATGTCCACTCTGTCTCCTTTTTAAGAACTGAAAATGCTTGCCCTCCACCTACTGACGATATGAGGAGGTGTATGTTCCCAAATTAGTTACGTGAACATATTTTCTGAATACATTATTTGAAGTTCAACTGTTTTGATCAGCCCTATGAGGCGACTCTTGTGCGATTCATATTCAAGTTTTCAAATGTTAAATACGAAAATAAATCCATGTCTGATTTAAGATATACAGTTGTGCTCAAAAGTTTACATACCCCGACAGAATCTGGCATGTAAACTTATGCATTTCATAGAATATGAATGATAACACAAAAACCTTTATTTCACTCATGGTTAGTGGTTGCTTGAAAAAAACCCTGTTTGTTACAACAAGAAACTTGCCAACTGTCCCTGATCAAAAGTTTGCATATTGTGCATCTTGAAACAAACATCATTTTTTTCAGAGAGTCCAATTTTGTCAGAGAGTCCTGTATTTCAGCTGAAGTGAGTTTTTTTTTGCTCCTGAACAATTTTCCTGGCAGTTGTTGAAGGTCATGTAAATGTTAGATCAGGGACATTTGAGTAGTTTCTGTTTCATTATGATTTCAAAAGAGTAAACTCAGTTATTGACAATAAATGGCTTCACACAACCATGAGTGGAAAAAAGATCTTTGTGTTATCATTCATATTCTATGAAAAATCGCCAAATGATTAAAAGGGTATGTAAACCTTTGGCCACAAAGGTATATGACTCATTTTAGCCACTGTAAAGCTGTTTTTATGCAGTTACAATTATTGTTCTTATACACACATAATAAGCATAGTTCTCTTTCCTAACATATTAATAATTGTAGCTTTTAACCTAATTGAAATTGCATTAGCTTGATGATTACATAGTTTTAACTGCGTTAATGTGTCTTAATGGCACCACTTTGGCTTGTTAGCTAGTCAGCGACTTTACTGCTGTAGCACAATTACTAATCAGAAGTGATGCACCATAAGTCAGCATCACGGGCTGCCTTTTCTTTGAACATATGCTCTTGCACATGCACCACATGCTTCTACAAAGCAAACGGTAGCAAATAGCCTATAAAAACCTAATGTGTTGTGTTCCATTATGCACATAGAGCCATTTGACTTCCATTGGAGTGGCTCTATATAATAAGATGTGCACTGTGTGCATATGGTTGAGATTAGACTATCAACTGTTGCCATTGATTTTGCTGTTGTGTTGCTAACTCGCAGCTCCCACAGCCACAGCTGTAATATGAATGGATTAATGAATGTGCTGTATGGTGTGGGGACAGCTAAGTGTTTTTATTACAAATGCGGCTGGCACTCCCACCCTGGTGCTATTTGGTGCTATTTGGAAGGTGATCAAGTTTGCTTCCTTGTTTGCCTGCTAAAATGAAAACGGCTTCATCTCATTTTATGTACAAGGGTAAAACGTTAAAGCTAAATCAATCTTGCTTGTTTTTTGTCTGTCAACAGAGCAAGTTGAATCCACTGAACGTGACTCCACCGATACAAGCAGTGGACCAGGACGAGAACATACAACCCCCGTCCGACAGACCAGGGATCCTCTACTCCATCCTCCTGGGTAAGATATTTACACAGGCACTTTCTGTATTAATGTACTTGTTTTCAGTAATGTCAAGGCGAGACACGGACGATGAAAACATATATTTTTTTTGAGTTTTTTGGTTTGTTTCCACGTTGGATGTGAACAGGCACATTTGGTGTGTGCCTGTTCACATCCATGAACAGGCACACACACACACAGTGTGTATGGGCCTGGGCATGGGTGGCACATAATTACATAATTTCACAGTTATCCAGTGAATTATAATCCTAAGGACAGTATCGATGCGGTGATTGTTGTTGCCATAGGTGCCTCATGTTTTCTTGTCCTGTATTGCATGTTACTTGTTGTGCTTCCACTCAGCAATAGAAAGATAAATAAATAAATACACACAAAAGACTAGGTCAAGCAAGAGGTGACCGAGACTCGAAGGTCCTCCTGGTATCAGACCACCTAAGAAACTTGGTTCTTTTAAAGCACAGACCAAGACATTGAAATGCACCACATTGTACAGACAGAAAGGTATAGCAGTTGACAAACTGGCTCTATCCATTTTTGTTTTTGTGTTTTTTGTGGCTGCGATGCATCCACCCCTCATATGATTTACTTATTTATTTATGCTGTATTAATCTACAGCAAAAGTTTCAAAATAAATGTTATGCATCATAGCTTTAACAAACACATAGCGGGTGTAATATGTATTTAGTGAAGGTGTTTAAAGGTTGGTCCCAACACTGAGAGGCTCCAAATGACCAAAGGACCACATTGCAGCGGGGGCCAATCAAATCAGTTTACTATGAAGTCTGAAATGTTCTCTGGAGGGGCGTGATTGGTCACATGGCCCTGTGCCGCTCTGCGCACCGCTGCTTGATTTGCCATCAGTGCTAGTTTGAACTTTCAAAGGAGCACTGTGCTTGAGTTTGTATGTGTTGCTGTGTGTCCATGTGCCACCTGCAGAGAGCTGGGATAGGAAAACTGGGCTCTTTCTCCACGCCTTCCTTCCCTGCACCCCCCCCAATTATTGATGCAACCCCCAACATTTGTGTGATTTGACTTTTTCAATCTGTTCTTTCTCAGGGAAACCGGAGTCGTACGCGCAGTATTTCAGCCTGAACAGGACCACTGCGGAGCTGCTGTTACTGAGGCCCATCGACAGGGAGCTCTACCACAAATTTGATCTTGTTATAAAGGTGAGAGACAGCGGGGGGCGCCTACTGTCGGGCGAAAACATGTCTCTTTGCTTAAATTGATTCTGCGCACATCAAAAACATGATTAGCATAGCCTTTTTACCCACTGTGAAATGTTGTGTTTTCATTTAGCCGTGTCTTGTTATATTTGCTGGGCTCTTGCCTTGTAGACATGTGTTTTAGTGGTTTCCTTTACATGTCAGAAACTTCACAAGTGTAATTTTTTCTTGAAAGTCTGCAAGCGTAATTTTTTGCTATCCAAAAGTATACACAAGCTGATTTAAATGCATAAAAAATTAAGTTGCACAATACCGTATACTGCCAAATTATTGTTATCACAGTATTAGGTGACCCTATATCCCTTTTGCTTAAACCACAAAATCATTGAGGTCTTCCATACTGTATAACAACACCTGAATAAAAAACAGAAATGTTGCTGAAAGAGCAAATTGCTCAATATGTTTTGCGTTGAAATGGTTTAGTAAAGCATTGCGATATATCATAATATTCTTGACAACTATTGCATCACATCTTGGTCCTTGTACCTTGCAGCCAAATTTAAAATACAATTTGCCATTTTGTTTGAAATCAAAAATCAAATGGAAGATAGGAAATAATTTTATTTGTGTAGCAACATTGTCACAAAGCGCTTTTACATTGGACTAATTACATTCACTCCATACACAGAGCTTGTGAGCTAGGCGTGTAGCCACAGCTGCCTTTCAGAGCAGACCGACAGAAGGACAGCTGCACATTATATGCGTCAAACAGACCCTCCAACCACCACCATTCATTCACACACAGGCGTCATTTATCCTATCCTATCCTTCTATTGTACATGTTT
Source organism: Lesueurigobius sanzi (assembly GCA_900303255.1). Lineage (NCBI taxonomy): Eukaryota > Metazoa > Chordata > Actinopteri > Gobiiformes > Gobiidae > Lesueurigobius > Lesueurigobius sanzi. The sequence continues at coordinate 2,297 of OMNZ01027240.1, read as the reverse complement.
TGGTCAGAGGAAACCTATGAAACATGGGAAGAAATTGCAAACTCCACACAGAAAGGCCACGTCTGGCCTGAGGATTGAGCCTGGGACCTTCTTGCTGTGAAGCAAGTGCTAACTGCTCTGCCACTGTGCCAAATGTTGGTCCTTCATCAAATGAGGCAATCAAGTACCACTAACATTTCCATAAGTCAGGAGTCTCCAAAATGTTGTCAAGGAGCGACTTATAGCTCTCCACCCCTCTCTAAAAAAACATCCATCTGCCTTTACCTAAACTTGGTGAGGAATATTGGAGTACTGTGCCATATGTATGAATTCACATGTATAGATTCGTTTTAGTTTGTGTTGAAATATCATCTTGGCAACTAATTGTGGTCCTGCCTCAGTGTTGCAGCCTCAATCTGTAGCAAAAATAGCTCTCTGCTGTTTTTATTTCATTAAAGTAGTTTTTTTTTTATGAACACTGGTTTGCAACTTCTGCTGTAGATGTCTTTTTGTCTTTGTAAACTATTTAGAATCCTTTTTTTTTTTTTGCACTTTCACGCAGCAACTCGTCTAATACCTCAAAGAATGTGCCTCAAAGCTATAGCAATATAGGAGCTAAGCCTCTGCTAGTTTTGCATTTTTCTTTAAGCCATTAGTTGCTTTTTGATTTGTTTTGCTTTTACATGTGCTACATCTTTGTACACAGCTCCTCTAGATAGGCTAATCCCTTTGAGACATGATGCTGCACAACTCTGTAAACCTTCCTGAATCTGTGTGAAAGAGGACGGAGGAGAGACATTAGGAGACACCATGGAACAGAACGGGCGACTGAAGCAACAAGCGTGAGATGAAGATAACAGTGTTAGACAGAAAATAAGCTACGGATAAAGAAGGAGAGAAAGGCTCAGACGTAAACGAATTGCACACAGGCACACAGGCAATCAGACAGCAGCAGGCACTTGTTTAAAATGACAGGCTTCAATACATTCTTCTCTCCTCAAATCAATACATGAATTATTTGCTCCTGCTTCTTGGAAAAGCAGCCGCACAAAAACGATAATTATTCCTATTTCTCACCCCTATTACTTAGATTTTTATTAAACCTGACAAATAAATCTTGCTGTGCTTTAGTATAGCATGACGTTGACTGGCGTTATTGTCAAACGCGCATTCATTCGGTGATGCATTGATTTTTAAATGCGGCCCACAAAAGCAGGATTACTGGCCGCGGTTCGCACTGTGAATCATCCCAGGCAAATCAACCAGATTTTATTTTTTTCTTCCCCCTCAGGCAGAACAGGACAACGGCCACCCCCTGCCAGCCTTCGCCAACCTCCAAATCGAAATCCTGGATGAAAACAACCAGGCCCCCTACTTCCTGGAGAGGAGTTACCATGGCTACGTGAGCGAAGCGTCGCCGGTGGGGACGACCGTAGCATCGAACGCGAGCCTGTCCGTGCCGCTGGCCGTCATAGCGCTGGATAACGACGTGGAGGAGGTGAGGAGGGGGATTTAATCACAGTGTTAGGAGAGTGTGATGATTATTTAAAGGCCCTTGTAGTAGTTGCTTTATTAAAAGGTTCTGCTCACCTGACAGCAGACTATCTAAAGCAGGGGGTAGGCATGTCCTGATGGGGGGCTCATTTACTTCCACGTCAAAGGAACAGGGACCAAACCTCACAATCATGGCCCATAGTAAAACACTACTTTCTACAAATGTCAGTGTTGTGCATCATACTCATGCATTTCATAGAATATGAATGATAACGCAAAAATCTTTATTTCACTCATGGTTAGTGGTTGCGTGAAGCCAAAAAAAAACCCCTGTTTGTTCACACTTTTCAACTAGAGCAGGGATCTCCAACCAGTAGCTCGCCAGTCCTTTCCAAGTAGCTCGCCAAAGGTTAGTTTCTACATTTCTTCATACGCATCATGAGTCACATTTTAGATGCATTTTTGCAAAAGATCTCCAAAACTACTTTCATTTTCTTTTATTGAGTTGAATGATCATGTTGGCAGTCCTAGAGGCCTAGTTACACGTGTTTCTTTGAAGTATAAGTAGCTCGCTGCCATTTTTGTTATGCAAAAGTAGCTCGCAAGGTAGAAAAGTACTAGAGCAGTGGTTTATTGTCTTACGTACCCCTTGGACCTTTCATTTATACTCCAAGTACCCTCTGCTCCAATGGTTTTGCTGATTAGTTAGAAAGTGAATGACGAAATCTTGAATTTATCAGTGAAAAGATGCTAAATGCACTCAAATTCTCACTCTATACAGTTTTATTTACACATAATAATCAAAAATACTATTTTTTTTTTTT